>JARBEQ010151911.1:0-13166 GCA_030265355.1 Tritonia tetraquetra | reverse complement strand
AATTCATGATTTTGTTTACAGTAAAAAGAATAGTGTAATTATAAAAAATGACATAATATACATATCTAATACCTGCCTACCTATATATATATATCATCCGTATCTTTACAAGTATATAACGTAGGCAAATGCGTATATTTCCGCTGAAATCCATCGTCCGGTTTTAAAGATAGAGGCAGAAATACACGCACACGGGACGTGAAACGGACTTTATATAAGATCCCCCCCCCCTCCCCTTAGATTTGATTATTACAAAATTCATGATTTTACTTACACGTTCCCCGTGCCATAGCGGTCATAGAATATTCCCACACAGATTCCAACGACGAGCAAAGGGACACCTACAATGAAATAATCAACTGCATAGAAACAAAGTCGTCATGATGTTGTATTCAAAATTAACATATCATGAAATAAGAAATATGTCACAGTGGGCCGATCACCTGCTTGGCCTTATGCTGATCCAGAGTAAATCCGCCTCATAGAGCGGGCCCTATACTGTAATGGTAACAGGGAACTGGATAAGAAATGAATAAATAAAAATCTAAAAATAGCATCATGCGAACGTTAATGGGAACTTAACATCGCAAATGTTTTGGTGTATCTCGGCTTTTCATATATTTTTTACCAGTATCTTAATCATGATCATGCTTTACTGAAAGTTGACAAGATTTGGTTTTCATTTATAGGGTGGCCACAGAGACAACGCTTAGTGCTGACGCTGAGAAAAAGAAAAACGGAGAGCAGCTAAAAAATTGCTCTCCATTGTTATTTTTCTGCAATGAGCAATAAGCGTTCTCTTTGTGCCTGCCCTTAGATAACTTATCAGCTTCTTTGTCGTCAGGAATTTGGTAGTGAGTAGGGATCCCCTCACACTACAAGGCAAATGGACTCTAAAATTCCACTGGCATGGTATAGATCAAGATTTATCTCGTATTTATCTTATTGTAAATGAATTAGTTTGGTAATGATACAATATTTCTCATTTACATAGTGGAATGATCACCTGCCTGTCCGAAATTTCGGCCCTGTTTAGCAATGTGTGGTGGTGGGGGTGCCTTTATTCATAATGCAGGTAACTTGTGCAACTTTCATTACTGAACATGGGGCTGGTTCCGACACTGCTTTTATTGAGGTATCAATGGAGTTTGATGAAACAAACAAACAAACATGTCCCAGTTATAAAGATGATGGCGATCATCATATACCAGTTCTCAAACAGAAATCGGCGACCATAGTTCGCCACTCATTTCTCTGCTCGGATGCTTTGAAAAAAATATTTACATGATCTTTTCGCGTCACACATATTTGCTCATTTAAGTAACTTATTCTATATCTTCCTCTGACTCTTTTGTCTTCTCTTTTTCCTGTCAGGGCAAGATTTTAAATACATTTATGTCGATTAAAGAAAAGAAAATAGTCCGTTAAAAAATCAAGCAAAGACTGACCCCATCCAATAGCAATGTATTTCTTGAGGTGAGAGCCCAATTCAAAGATTTTCACCAACACCACATACAAGTGTATCCCTTCCACCAACATCCAACAAAACATGGATGTTAAACTGTAGTGCAGCAGAATAGAAATGGTGCGGCAGGCCCACTGGGAAAATAAAAATGAATTTAGACATGGTTTGACAACTTTAACAATTTGATTTCTAAGTCAATATCCCCACTTGTAGTTACATTGGTATTGTCAATTGATACCCATTTCTACACCGCCGTCAAGCGTAGAAATGGTTTTTTAAAAACTTTGTTTACAAAGAAATTAACGAAGTACTTGGGACGTGACTTGAATCCCTGACTCTCTCCATGGAAGATCGTTTTCTTGTCCGCTCGGTCACTTCTCACTCCAATCAAAGCACGTGAACTCCACTCTATAAAATACTTGAACCGATGAAGGAACCGAATTTCAGACACTGCCACTGCTTCGCCCCTATGGAATCTATTGAACACTGGCTCTTAGACCGCCCATAGAGATTACAGACCATTTCACCCCCCCCCCCCCCCCTACACACCCTCAATACATAACACACTATACTCGGAAGAGAACCAGCTGTTTTTTTTTTAAGATTGCATTGCGCTTTTCAAACTGCTCACAGCAAAATGGATATAACAACAACAATAACAACAACAACATTCTATGAAATATAATAATTTACCACAGGTGTCCCATGATCTTTGCCAGTCACACCCACACAGATGAAGAGGATTTGAACCATGATGATAGACACACCAAGTTGCTGATGGATGCGCACTCTGTCATTGCTAAGACTATTGAAAACAAAAGGAGAGATTTATTATTTATTTTCTTAGAGTCCTTCCTTGTGAAGTATATTTTAGAGTATATTGATTTAAATCATATATCTACCGAATGACAACAAAGTTATGATATTACTCTACCTGAGATATTGAAATGTGATGATGGCGATGAGACAGCCCATGATGGACAAAACACTCCCGATGTAAGAAATATAGGTTAAAACAACGTCTTGGCCACGATCCAACTCATCCTGGTGGGAAATAATAAGCCGGCATTAAAATGAATGGCGGAGATCAAACTCTGAAGGGTCCAGAAATTTTACAAAAGGTAATGTTCACATAAATCCTACGTACACCACATCGAGGCACCTTTGTAAAACTGGACACCATCAAAGGCAAAATAATTGTAAGAAAATAAGAAGAATTATTTAATAATAAAACCCAGTTATAACAGGTCATTTGAGGAGTCAAAAATACTAACATACAGAGAAATTCCATTTTCCTTATTTAAAAACGGGACTTGACATGTTAGTGTATAAATTGTTGCTTTTATCCACCAAGCAAGCGTTTCAACTTTTCTCTATTGATCAACATAATAATAATATTTTCACCAGAGTGGCAAATCCTCCTAACTTTTATCAATAGCTGAGGGGGGTACCCACAATGGCTATTACAGTAATTTGTTCACTGACCTGTCTTTGATTGAAACTGATCAGTGTTCATTGCTCATGGTGCCAGTAAAGAGGTATGGACAAAGTGGGCTGATCACTGCTTGTCTTAAATTATTTGATCCATAGCATTTCCGAGTTTGTGTTCAGTCCTAACACTGTTTTGTGGTATTAATGGGTTTCGATCAAACAAACAAATATTCAAATTGCAATGTGTTACCTGGGTTTCGTACACATCCATTAGAACAGCGAAGTTTGTCAAATGGTAGCAGTAACACACAACATGAGATTCATTAGAACTCTTTAACGTGCAACCTTTACCAGACCACCTGTCTTTGAAAGATCTGTAACGTAAAAAGCATACATTAAAAGTTTTAAGTTTTAAGCCCTTTTCAATACATAAAGGTCATATCAAAGGAGGTTCTAAAGAACTTGAATAAGAGGGGTAAGGAAATGTATAAACGTCAAAATGGGAAAAAAGCACAGGGACGTAGAACGTTTCGGGCAGCAACGCCCTTGCTCAGCTAACAGACGTGGATCCCAGACTTGAAAACACTGAAAGAACCAGAAAAACATCCTACGCGGGCTCGAACCCGGTCCTCCTCATCCTCCTCATCCGAAGTCGAGTGACTTGACCACTGAGCCACGGTCGCCCATTAGAACGTTTTTCATCACTTGCCGTTTGCAGGAGTGGGTTATATCCCCACAGCCGACAAACACACTTCTCTGCTCTATTGCTGTTTTTTTTTTTTACATTTCCCTACCTTCAGTGATACTATTTGATACATTCCAAGCAAAAACCCTTCAATAACGTTTACTCACGTTGCTGACATGTTCATAAACACACATTTCTTTGTTAGGGACTGCGATAGCCGAGGATCCTATAATTGGAAAAAATACATATTAATCCAAAGTATCACAGCGGTCAATATGTATTCGCCCTCACTAGGAAGGAATATAGACACAGCCATGAAATTCACACAGACTTTAGTCCAACCACTTTAAAAATTATTTTCTTCTTTTCTTATCTTATCCAATTCCCTTTTACCATTATTACAGTGTAGGGCCAGTACTATGAGGCTGGATTTCTCTGGATCAAGATATTAAGCCAAGCAGGTGATCAACCCACTGTGACCTTTGTGGTAGAAATTAATTTTGCCCGGACAGCGGCCTTGCGGCCTACTCTTATCGATTTTAAACGGCCAAAAGTTCTTTAACGTGCGCAACGTGCACTAAATTAATGGTGTTTTCTACTTTTTGTGTCTTCAATCAGTTTGTATGTGTGTGTGTGTGTGTGTGTGTGTGTGTGTGTGTGTGTGTGTGTGTGTCTGGTGGGCACGTCAAATTTATCAACAAACCGCTATCCATCCATCCTTCGCCCTCTGTTGATCCTCTGCCAGTCTACTCGTGGCTCGCCTAGTGACGGAGTGTACGATGGACGTGGCCTAACGTGTCACCGACTGTCACTGATTTTCAACCAAGATGGAAGTTGTAGCCGAGATTTAAACTTGGCTTTATGGCCAAAGTCAGGCATTCTACTGACAATGATTTTTGAAGGTCACAGACAGAAGGGAAAAGTGTATCCTTCTGGCTGGTGGATAGAGTGATCATTAAATATAAGTCTATATCTGTATCAGAGATTAAACATTTGTAAAAACTGTTAATCAAAGTGACAAAACAGGGAAAATTGAATGCAAATCATTATTTCAAGTAGTACACATGACGTAATGATGAAGTTGAGAAGATAGCTGCACTGCTAGTAATTTTTCAATAGAAAAACAATAAACTTTAATAATCTTTGGGTTTTTTTCCCATCAGTTCAACGTTAAGTCAATCATGCTTGGCATCTTGTAATACCATTAGGGCAAACATTTATTTAGTTGTTCCTTAAACGCTGTACAAAATATTATAATTAGATAATGGTACTCATCGCCTACATCCTGGCGACAAAGGGTACAAATCACATATCTAATTTCAACATTATGATATATACCGATGTCAACAGTGAACGTGTGGTTACATGTTCTGAATTGGAAAAGTTACTCCCCAAAAACAAGGAAGCTGTCTTATCCACTCAGTCCCCTCCCCATAGCTGAAGAGGTATTCCGAAGATCATTTAAGCTGCGATATAAAGTTTGAAATTTCATACTCTTTTCAACACTGGAACGTCATATCAAAAGGCGCTTGAGCAGAACTCGAGAAGATTCCATGTGAATCTCCAAGGCAAAGCTATAAAAACTCTGAAAGGTCCAGAGAGAAAAAACGCATCTCCAAACTCAGAGACAAGTGACTTAGCCAATCGGCTTCATTTTGACTTGTCATGCCTCCAACTTTTGTTCAATTTCACCACACATTAACATGAGGTTTTGTCATTCTCAAATAAATTGATCATGTCAGTGAAAAACTGATTTGTGGGTTTTTTTCTGGTTTGTTATGGGGGTTTTCCCACGTCTTGTCATGTCTGCTATTGAACCATGATTTATAACTTACTTGAAGAGAGAAAGTTAGTATGATTGGTCTTCTGATGTAGTTGTAATAATTCTCAGGGACATTCAGAATAGCCGCTGACAAAACATCGGAGTTAACAATGCTCGTGTTCGAGTTCCTGGACCTGGACAGGGAAGAAAGTAATGGGTTAACGCCGGTAACACACTGGTCGTATAAATAAACGATCGTCTCTCGCACGATGTCGTGTGGAATGGAGTCAGCTACCACTTGACTACGTACGACTAGAGTAGCATACTCTATCTAGTGCAGTGGTTGACTGAATTTGTGCAACAGGTAGTCGTCTGTTTATGGCAACTAATGTGTCGCCGGCCTTAAAGTTGTTAGTGTCACGCCATTAGCAACTCATTATAGACATCAAAGGTGGGACCTCCGTTTTAAATATGTGTTGCCATGCCTAACACTCAGGTGTAAAAAGTTTAAAGTTCTTAGATCTTGTCCTTGGCGACTCATTGTCAAAAGCGGAACTCCGATTCATAGTCCGTCTCCGATGGGACTTGACTTAATAAGGAACCCACATGGCCGGATCCATAAAACTCCGAGAACTCCAAAGGAAAAAACCCACGTTGTAATCGGGATTTGAACCCAGGATTTCTACACCACAAAACGAATACGACATTGCTACGCTATGACGCCCCGTTTGATAGAGGGTTATAAATAGAAAACAATCGGATTAACGGTTTGGAACTTCGAAAAGACTTATTGGTGTAACTTGGCAAGTATAAACTTTAATATAGTCTGATTAAATAAGTTTAGAATACAGTTTAGAATTCCTCTTTCACACGTAGGCACCTGGTTTTAGTTTTTCCCAACTGCAGTAGAACTTTGATCATCTGGGTTGTGAGAAGCTACCAGACACGGTGTGCTTCAAATGATCGTTTTCTGAGACAAGACCAAGTTTGTTTGTTAGCTGAAGACGGGTTATTTGTTTTGCTTTGTTATCCACACCGGACGATACCCATATGGAGTGTTGCGACCAGTTCCATGTTCAGCATTGCTGAACACAGTGCTCGAAAATATATGGATCAGGTAGAAAAGGCAAGCAGATGATCATCCCACTGTGACCCGAACTTTGAATGGCATAATGAGCGTCACATTTTTAGGTGTTGCCCAAGTTTTGACAATAATAATATTTACTGTTGCCTTGGTGGTAAACCCCCAAAAAGCAGATTTTTCCACATAAGGCAAAGATCTGAAATGTTCTAAATCCACTTGTCTCACTCGACCCTGGTGTGGAAATGAGTACCAATTCTCAAATAGGTCTTGGGATTTTTTTCTGCGATAGACCAGCGTCATATCCAGAAAGTGACAAATTGTCACTTGTCCGCTTCACGCTACTGAAACCGGGTTAAGCTCCGGCCCTGTGAGCCTTAAAAGGCTCTTAAGGACATACTTTTACTTACTTACGTGGTTGAGGATTCAATGCAAATTATTTATTGATGGAACACATCATAATTTCTGTCACAGAATTATAAAGGATCCCTTACCATAATATCTTACCTTACCTTACCTTACCTTACCTTACCTTATAACACTACGTTGCAAGTCCGTCCCCCACGGACCCCCCAGAAATAAAAACCAGAAATGGCTCTACAATTCTAAAAGTGTACTCACCACATATGTGTGATGTATGGGAATAATATGAAGAATCAAGGTATGGAAATGTTATGAGTGTTGCCTTCGAATCCCACCGTCGTCTTTTCCACTTTTCTTTCTAAGGCTATTTTTCTGTGTTTTTTTCTGGCACTCATAACCTTTCCATACCTTGATTTATCATTCTATGGTGCCTGCTCCCTTCCAAATCTTGTGAATAATATAAACATGCTGTAAGCTCTACATAATTTGTTGCTTTTCATAATTCGATGTAAAATTCGAAAGGAACGCTTCAGACTCCATGTTTTTAGAACAATATTGCTTGTTTTATACGGAATACTGTCCACTACCCGTGTGCATCTATCTGTTCATTAAAGATGCATTATTTGAATATGGTGATTAGATTGTTAGAAAAAATGATTTTGTTGTCAAAGATGACAAAGTTGAAATTGAAATTCCACTACCACCGCCTCCTCCTCCACCTCCTCCTCCTCCTCCTCCTTCACCTCCTTCTCCTGCACCTCCTTCTCCTCCTCCTCCTCCTCCTCCTCCACCACAAATAGATGAATAACGTCCACGGTCTCCTCAGTGCTAATCAAAATTCCGTTCGTAGAACGGACATCGGACATTTTCTAGTACATAATATAATGACTGATGATTCAACGTTATGCTATGAATGATGGATAATCTACAATCTAACCAATAACGCTTAGTGACAACAAACAACACAATATCAAGAGAAGATTGCCAAGAAGTAAGTCGTGCATTTTGAAACGTTCAAACTACTTCTGTCAATTCCCCCCTCCATATGAGTTTTGAACACATCGTGTGCGGTACACTGAACTTACGCAGTTGGCCTGTGATGTTGCTGTGCTGTAGTGAACAAAGATAGATGGTGTTATCGTTAGTAAACATGGACATAACAATAGATTGCTATAAACATGGACATAACAATAGATTGCTTTAAACATGAACATAACAATAGATTGCTTTAAACATGGACATAACAATAGATTGCTTTAAACAAGGACATTACAATAGATTGCTTTAAACATGGACATTACAATAGATTGCTTTAAACATGGACATTAAAATAGATTGCTTTAAACATGGACATAACAATAGATTGCTTTAAACATGGACATTACAATAGATTGCTTTAAACATGGACATTACAATAGATTGCTTTAAACATGGATACGTGGCAACATTATCGTGATTAATATACCCTGCTATAACAGTGGAATGCTGACGTCATGATATTATCTGCTATAACAGTGGAATGCTGACGTCATGATATTCTCTGCTATAACAGTGGAATGCTGACATCATGATATTCTCTGCTATAACAGTGGAATGCTGACTTGTCATGATATTCTCTACTATAACAGTGGAATGCTGACGTCATGATATTCTCTGCTATAACAGTGGAATTCTGACTTGTCATGATATTCTCTGTTATAACAGTGGAATGCTGACTTGTCGTGATATTCTCTGCGATAACAGTGGAATGATGACTTGTCATGATATTCTCTGCTATAACAGTGGAATGCTGACGTCATGATATTCTCTGCTATACCAGTGGAATTCTGACTTGTCATGATATTCTCTGCTATAACAGTGGCATGCTGACGTCATGATATTCTCTGCTATAACAGTGGAATTCTGACTTGTCATGATATTCTCTGCTATAACAGTGGAATGCTGACGTCATGATATTCTCTGCTATAACAGTGGAATGCTGACGTCATGATATTCTCTGCTATAACAGTGGAATTCTGACTTTTCACTATATTTATGCTATAGCAATGCAAAATACAGATTAGATATGAATGCGTTTTTTGCATAATGATAACGAAATTATGGCTAGTGATATCAATTGTTAGTGGTAAACGGCTGATAAAACTATTGGACGATGATAACAAGGATCATCTTGGTAACCATGGTGTCGATGATCAAGATGATAATGGTGATGTTTATGGTGGTAATGATGACTATGATGATGATGATAACGATAATGATGTTGTTGTTGTTGATGATGATGATGATGATGATAATAATAATAATAATAATAATGTACACTTATATTGCGCAACGCAATCCTCTTGGGAGAGAGGCTCTGGGCGCATGATGATGCTGTTGTCGATAATGATGATGATGATGATGATAATGATGACGATGATGGTAATGATGATTATTATGCTTATGGTTAACAAAATGAAATCGAACAATAATCATGAACTACCAAGATAGAAAATTCATTTTGTACGACTTTTGTTGTTACCTGCAGCGAAATCTCCCACTGCCAGCACCAGTGTCACAAGGAGTAAGCAACGCATCTTTTTTTTCTTTCCTTTCGAATAGAACAACGTCTGCAAGTGATGTGTTCAATACACAGAATTCTGTGGTTCAATATAAAACTGGAAAAGAGCAATGAGGGTATAAATAAATATTACAGCCAATTTCCTTGTTGGACATACGTCAGTCTACACTTAATCCCTAATTAGAAAAGGGGACGGGGTGTTCGTATGCCAACCCAGAGAAATGCCAACCCACATATCCGTATTTCAAGTTAGTTTCAAGCAAGTCGAAAATTCAAGTCGACCCTCTTGTATAGGAAGTAGTGAGCACTAACGCTCTCCTTAATTACGTGAATAGCCTCCCTTGAATCTGAAATTCAGGTCGACCCGGTTCGAACCCAGTTAATTGTACCCAGTTAACACGGAAACCCTTAAAAAGCAAGTCGATGCTTCACAAACACTTAAGTTATAAAGTTTGACGCCCTTTTCAACACATAAACGTCATATCAAAGGCGGTTCACAGAACTTGTGTATGGCGAAACATCACAGTTGTGGCATATCAATAGGATCGTGAATCACTGAACGAAATAGTTTATAGTTCGAACTGACAAACGCTGTCTATGGTACCAAACGGATTGCAAATTTGACGCTAGACACGAATTTGATATCTAAAAAGTGAGAAAAAAAACTTTGATACTATGTTTTTCCCTTTTCGTCCCGTTGGTCCGCAGGACCGAAATGAAAAAAAATATATTTGGCAGGTCTGACTTAGATCGCTCTTACAAAATCCGCCTACAAACGTTAAGTTTTTTGTCTTTTTGTGGGTAAATTTTGTCCATTTGGCCAGGACTGAAATCTGGACTACTGTCTTAACTGCATGTCTATTTGGGCTTTTAAGAAGTGAACTTTATCAAATACTTGGACGTACTTTGACGTCATCAGTCCACAGTCGGCACCGACACATGGGATGATGAGTGGTTCTCACTGCTAGGGTTTATAATCACTAAATACAACTTAAATTGTTTTTAACAGTCCATGGAGGCCCATCAAGCATGGAAGTATCTGTCCTTTGATTGTGCCACACGGACAAATCAGGGAGAAAATATACGGAGACCAGTCATATTCTCCAGCTCGGCACCCTCCACCCCGCAGGATTGAATACCTGTCTTGATCTCGGCTAGCAAGAAAACCTTCCACTCCTCGTGATGTTGGCTGGATTACGTGAGGAGCAGGAGGGGACCCTATAAAATATAGGATATAAGCAGGAAGCAACCGCCAAACCAGATTCCTACACAACCCACGGCGCGGGTGGGGGATACAATTGCTTGCAGTGACTGGTTTTCTACGATCACAACGCGGATTTAAATACTCCAGCCTATGTCCTATATCAACCCCTCCCCCACCTATGGGTCAAATAGCTGGCCAACAGCCCCTCACCCACAAACCCACCTCCATTTCTTTCCCGCTCTCTCACTGTTGGTATGACTTTCGTCACGGCAGTCATTACGACTATATATGGTAGAGTCTAGGTCTCCTTCTACTTTCCCTGGATATCATGTCTTCGCACTCATTCTTGGGATATTTGCACAACTTTTCCAAAGCTTCCAGTTGGAAAACTCAGCGCAACACTTATTATGAACACGGTGTTTTTATTCTTGACTACCTTGCTTTGCAGTAGACCTATACATTTTGATTCTGATCTTTTGAAATTGATATCTCTTTCTACATGCGAGTGTTTGTGTTTGTTATTTGTTTTTGTTGTGTGTGCATTTTTGTTGTTGTTGTTTCCAGCTGAGGAAGTGTTTGACCCGAAACGTTCTGTATCCTGTATTTTTGTCTTTATTAGAAGTTTTTTAAAACATGTTTCTCTCTGTTCTTCAAATGTACTTAGTATGCTATCTAAAAAGTCTCAACTTTATAATAAAGGAAGCAGCGCATTTAGCTAGACATTTTTTTCCATACACGTTATGTTACGACTCACCCGCGTGTTTGGACATGGCAGACGAATATCATGAACTTCTAAACAGATACATTTTACGGAAAAAAGAGCGGATTTGAAACAAAATTGAACATTCATTATTTTGAAAACAATCCGACTGCCAGTATTGTGCAACAGTAAGCAAGGACATTGGCTGAGGATTATTCATAACGATGGTACAAGAACAAGAAATAAAGCATGGACACAGAGTTGGTAGAATATTATCCATATGCCATCTTACATTATAGAAAGAAAATAAAAGTAAAAATCGTCATCCAGCTACATTAATACAAAGATAGGAAAAGATAAATCTTGAAAGGATACACCAATCTACTTTTTAGAAAGAAAATAAAAGATGGATTTGTATATTTGTTTGATCGAAACGCCAAGCAGTGTTGGGGCCAGACCCATGCTCAGCAATGAAAGGCACACAACGTATCTGCATATAGAAACGCAAGCAATCCGGCCACCAAACACAGATCCGGGAATGTTTTGGAATAAATAATTTCAGACAAGCAGATGATCAGCCCAATTGTCCCATAACTCTTTACTGGATCCACGAGCATTAAACCCAAACAAATTACTGTTTCCCTAGCGGCAATCCCTCAGCTATTGATAAAAGCTCGGAGAATTTGCGACTTCAGGTGTAAAGAAGGAATATTATTCCAAACCACGACATAGAGTTGTTAGAATACCTATACATTGCACTACAGTACAGACAGAAAATAAAAGATGAAATCTGAATTGTTATCAAAAGACTTATAGAAAATGGTTTTCTTACCTAACGTGTGAAATAGAGTTGTCATTACAGACAGAAAGTAAAAGATGAAATCTGAAATGCTATTCAAAGACTAATAGAAAAGGGTTTTCTTACCTTACGTGTGAATGGTTCGGCTCACAAAACAGTGACTGGAGATGATATGAATGCCATAGATATATCCATCGAAGGCTGACGTACACAGATGGCAGGTGTTACGTGAGTAAACACAATCCATTTCAGAGATGATTACCAAGGCCTGCACGATCCATTTCAATCAAGCCCCCCTTACTAGCGAGCATTAAAAACGCACCAAAGACAATCAAGCCCCTCTTACTAGCGAGCATTAAAAACGCGTCCAAAGACAATCAAGCCCCTCTTACTAGCGAGCATTAAAAACGCGTCCAAAGACAATCAAGCCCCTCTTACTAGCGAGCATTAAAAACGCACCAAAGACAATCAAGCCCCTCTTACTAGCGAGCATTAAAAACGAATCCAAAGCACGTTGTATCTTACGCGATAAACGATGATTGGGGTGATCATTATGTGTCCAAGATTGTCACTGGACCCTAAGGATTATTTCTAAATATCAAAATGTGTGAGTTACAAATCAGTCACCTTTGCACGTACGTGCACCATGAGGAAAACAGCAACCTTTGGCTATTCCGGCTATTCCGCTATATCAAACAGCCGACTGGTATGATCATTGGTGTAACTGTCGACCAACTGTCACTGAGAATTAGAATTTGAATGCAAGGGCTGACGTCAGAGGACAGTCTACACGTCATCGGAGTGATACAGGCTGGGATTAGAACAAGACAGGTTTAATTGTCATCACTCAACAATAAATTGTCTCAATCGCCGATTCCAAGAAATAGGAACAGTTTGTTAATCGCCTCAGACCTGGCCAGCCAAGAGACCAAGAGTTACCACCCGCCCTGATAAGGCCTGGGAGGTTCCGGTCTTTATGATAGTCGACACCTGTATCGACACTGAGACCAAACAACCGGTAGTGTCGAGACTAGTATCGTACTCGTTGGACAAGAGACGAATGGAGAGAGGTTGTCTAGTATCGTACTCGTTGGACAAGAGACGAATGGAGAGAGG
>JARBEQ010151910.1:0-22776 GCA_030265355.1 Tritonia tetraquetra | reverse complement strand
AAAGAGAACACAGAAACAGGTAAAGTTACAGAAAAGAGAACACAGAAACAGGTAAAGTTACAGAAAAGAGAACACAGAAACAGGTAAAGTTACAGAAAAGAGAACAGAGAAACAGGTAAAGTTACAGAAAAGAGAATACAGAAACAGGTAAAGTTACAGAAAAGAGAATACAGAAACAAGTAAAGTAAAAGTAAATATATATATAATATTGAGGGGTCAATTTATCACATTGACTCAATCAAAGGAATTAACATTTTCAAATTCCAAAACAAATTCTATCAAACTTTGTTTCTCCATCTTATTTAATTCTGCCAACTTCAACAAGAGATAATGTCTTCAATAGTTTTGCATTTCAATTAATCAAGACTCACCGATCTGGTCTTTGCCGAGTTGCAAAAATAGTTTGGCCATATCTCGTCGATTAAAGAGGACCGAGAAAATGAACAGATCTCTCTCAGGCGAATCAAAGTCAGGACTCTCCTCCAATTTGAGTCTCTTCTTGTAATGTAGACTTTTTCTCCCAAATCCAGCTTTGTAATTGAGAGAAAAAAAATTGCCTCTGTCAGTGAATGTCATAATTGAAGTGAACAAAATTTGACTTTGTGAAACATCAAAAACACATGAATTTGACTGAGATTAGAAACATAGTCCAATAGTGAAATATGGACGACTCGATGGAAATAACAATTCTAAATAGAAATTCTTTCATTTTGTTCATATAAAATAACCAAAGCATTACTAAATATTTGAGATTATATCTTGGGGGGGGAAAAACACCTTAAGATCAAAATACGTGTGAACTGATGATTAACAAAACAGAAACAATTCTGTAACAAATTGTAAAACAATTCTAACATGCTCCAATAATAAAACACATTTTGATGCAATACTTTTTAATGTGATATCTAGATAGATAAAAATCTTCTTTGAAATAAAAAATATATTCTTATTCGTTCAAAAATTCATTCATCTGGGTTTTCCAGTTGATATTTTGTCAAGATTTTAAAGTGAACTATATCAATCTAATTGTGCCAAAATCGAGAGAAAAAAAATACGTTTTATGTCAAAGCATGTTAGTATTGTAAATCTATATCATCGCTCTGCTCTGGGTTATAAGTAAAGCAAAAAAAAAAATATTGTAAAACCCAAATCCATTCAATAGGACCATATTCAAGGATGTATACGATAATAATAATAATAATAATAATAATAATAATAATAATAATAAAAGAAGATGATGATGACAATGATAATAATGTACTTGATATCAATGTCTATTTTAACTGAGACTAAGCCATACCCCAAACATATAATAATCATGAAGGGGCAAGACCAAAGAGGTTATGAGGTCATGATATTGGAGATATATATATATATATATATATAACCCACACCAAAAATATATACCATCAATGACTTATCACCATCACAGAAACCTTCAACAGGACAGACTAAAACTCGCATCTCATGGAAAATGTTAAAGTGCCAGAAAAATAGCCATTGAAGAAAAAAAAATGGTAGATCTGAGATGGCCTTGTATCCCATTACGATTAAGTCTTTTGAGGTGAAATTTGAAATACAGTCGACTCCGCTCATTTCACTACTTGACGACTAAGTGTGTCTGTTGCAGTGTCCTCACTAGCAAGGAGGCCGGAACTCTTTTGATCCAATAGTCGTCGCTAAAAGTCTATGAGCCGTGACTCATTTCTCCAGCGACGAGACAACGCGCATTGTTATTCCTTGTGGGATAGAAGCGCCGCTTAATGATTGAACAAAGGCATCTGCAGCTGTCTGTTAGACCAACAATCAGTGTAGGTTATTGTATTGGTACGGTTGTTAGCTAATGACAATGGAGACATGAATCCATCATTTAGCAAAATGTGAAAACAGAAAAAAGACGATAGGCAAAATGTCACCGGCTTTGCGATTATCCCAAGTGAGTTGTGATTAACCAGTGACTTTTATATCGAATTAATGCCGTTTTGGGGGAAAAGTTGCAATTAAGCGGCATTTGCGATTAACCATATTGCAACTGTATTACATTTTTCTGTCGAATAAAACCAACAAAATGATCTCCAATCAATTGTTTCCAAAAATTAGGTGTTACAAATGATAGAACTAATTGTATCGATGTCTACACTGAATATGCTATTGGTTTACATCATATCCTCTCCTGTGCCAATAATTATGAATAATCTTAAGGGAAACACTGAAAATAATGATTTCGTTAAACCACGTATCATTTTCAACGTATTTTACATACTCATGCACAGAGACATGTTTAGTAAATTATTTGTAGAGTTGTTTGATGACTTTGTGAATAAATTAGTTGTAGTGTTGTCTGATGACTTTGCGAATAAATTACTTGTAGTGTTGTCTGATGACTTTGTGAATAAATTAGTTGTAGTGTTGTCTGATGACTTTGTGAATAAACTAGTTGTAGTGTTGTCTGATGACTTTGTGAATAAATTACTTGTAGTGTTGTCTGATGACTTTGTGAATAAATTAGTTGTAGTGTTGTCTTATGACTTTGTGAATAAATTAGTTGCAGTGTTGTCTGATGACTTTGTGAATAAATCAGTTGCAGTGTTGTCTGATGACTTTGTGACTAAATTAGTTGTAATGTTGTCTTATGACTTAGTGAATAAAGAAAAAAACACGCGATTTGACGAGTTTTAAAATGACTAAAAAACAGGAAATCCCGTTTAAAAAAACGAGTTGGCAGGTCTGATAATGTTTGATGACTTTGTGAATGAATTAGTTGTAATGTTGTCTGATGACTTTATAAAATTCAAATCCAACAACTGAGACAGGCTGCATTAGCAACTTCGCTCTAGTGCAGGGTTCAACAGCACACAGGGATTTCGGGAAAGAAGGGAAATGTGATAGTGCCAGAAAAAAGCTGTATAGAGAAGAAAAGTGTTGGTATGTTAACAGTGAGTATCGAAACCCACACTCTCAGTCAACAACAACTTGGCCTCATCAGAGGTAGAGGGACAAAGGCTCAACTGATTGAGCTATCTGTAAGAATACAATAGATGACAGAACATCCTCGTAAAACAACAAATCACAAGGGGTCAACGGGTGACTAAAGGTCAAAATGCACACAGTGATCTCACGGATTTGGGCTCTTAAGTCACCTCTAAACTAAAATAACCTACATATATTTTTGCTGCTCTATGTAATGAGAAGAAGAAATATTCAAAAAGATTATATATTCTTCTTCAATAAATCATCTGGAACACAATAGAAAGTTTCTCATACTGTATTAATAAAAGCAAAGCCTTAGTATTGTTTTGTTAGAGTTTCTTTTGGGCAAAAAGAGATTTTCAAAAAAGAGGTAAACTCATAAAGTGTGAACTGCATTCCAACATATCGTTTTGTATGACAATATTCTTTTAAAAATTTTAGTTCCTTCCTATAATCATCTGACTTACCACATACAGTCAAACAACCATGATATATGTGATGGCGTCTAGCAAAGAGGAACAGAAGTCGAGGGAATTCGTTTTCAGATCGGGATGTAAAACCATTATAGAGTCATTATTGTTTGTGTTATCAAGCCCCATTAATACCATTATGCAGTATTGTGACCAACTCCCTGTTTAAACGGTGCATACCCGCCACACGTGGCAAAACATAGAGCTGGAAAGGCTATGGATCCAAGGATTTCAGACAAGTAGGTGATCAGACCACTGTGCCCATTATTTTTTTTTACTGGTTGCACCATGAGCAATACACTGAACAGTATCAATCGTGAAATAAGGACAACATACAAATTACTGTTGCCCTTGTGGTCACCTCCTCAGCCATAGTAAATACTGGGAGAATTTGCCACTGGGGGCTGAGGGTCATTATGACAAGGTACTATGTCTACCATGCCCAGAGTGGTAGAACCTCCCACAGCTTATCAAAAGCTGAGGGGGTACATACAAAGGGATACAGTAATTTGTTTAGTGGCCCGTCTTTGATTAATACTACTCAGTGTATTGCTTATGGTGCTGGTAAAGAGTTGTGGACACATAGGGCTGATCATCTGCTTGTCTGAAACTATCTGATCCATAGAGTTTCCGGCTCTTTGTTCAGTTATGTTTGGTGGTCGGGGTGCCTGCATTTATGGCAGTATCTCATGTGCCTTTCATGGCTGAAAATAGGGCTGGCCCCAACTCTGTTCTGTGGTATTAATGGGGCTCGATCAAATAAACAACAACAAACTAAGTCTACCAAATTCTATTGGCAATATTTCATCAAACCCCCACTTTTTTGTGGTATGAATCAATTTCGCCTGGACAGCAGCCTTTCGGCCTACTCTTCTCGATTTCCAACAGCCAAGTGTTCTTTAACATGCACAACCTGCACACGGGACCTCCGAATTTATCGTCCGTCTCTGATAGGACTAGGTTCTTGATCCCACCTACCTTCATAGGATCAGGGGAGTGGTAAATAGGTTTAAACCAAGTTTTATGAAGAAAAACAACAACTGTCGCTGCTGGGATTCGAACCCTTGTACCTTTTGCTTCAATAGCCAGAACCATACCTCTGAAAAACTGAACACAGAGGCGGAAAAGTCTTGGATCATTCAGACAAGCAGGTGATCAGTCCACTGTGTCCATAACTTATTACTGGCACCAAAGTTGAGGATTGGTTTCATCCAAAACATTCTGCACTGTCTTTTGTCTGTTTTGAAAGTTTTCACATGTGTATCTAGCTTCCTTTTCCCTCATAATAATATGAATATAATAGAAAAAGTAAGGATGTCGTGACTATATATGCAAAAAAGGAAATTGAAAGTGCGAAAATGTAATTATGGATTAATAAGCAGTTTTTTGTTGGCTTTGTGGGGTTTTTTTCAAGCATTACATTCTGCATTACCAGCTTCGTCAAGGGTTTCATCTGAAATGTGAATTTAAAACTTTCATACCAGCACATTGGACTTTCTTTTTTCAGAAGACAAAGTCATATGGAAGCTAATTAAAGTAAAGAATACTTGGAAATGACAGTGATATATCTAATACTCAAAAACATCTGAGGACAAAAAGACTGCAGACATGACGTACCATTTAAAAAAAGAACATTATGCATATAGAATAGGAGAATAGACAGATGATAATATGTAACAAATATGCATAGAGCGATAGACGAGGATAGATAGATAGATAGATAGATAGATAGATAGATAGATAGATAGATAGATAGAAGATAGGTAGATAGGTGGATAGACAGACACATAGATAGATAAAAGAATCATAATAGACACAGTATCACAATTCCAGATATATGAGGTAGGCTACAAAGTAAAAACAAAGGGACAGATAAACAAACCATGACAGAAAATAGTGGGTCCTTGGCAAAAAGCGTTATACGCCTCTCTGGAGAACAAAAGGGGATGAAGAAGATTGACGAGAAGAAAGGGACAAGATGTAGCGGAGTGGATGGATCTGTCAGTGGTGGAAGCAAGAAAAATGGCTATAGGCTGAGCGGGTTTTAGAAGAAAGATTCAGGAAGCAACGTCCGAAACAGATATGATGCTGGAAATAATGATAACCTATGACCTACCCAAGGTGCCCTCATCCTGTGAAGCGTGTGTTGAAATTCGGGTCATCATTGATTGGATTAGTTGAATGTTTCCTTTCCACTCCGACGAGATTTGTTCATCTCTATCCATTATAAAGGGAGGCGTGTCTGGAGGAATGAAAGAAATGACACGTCTATGGAAAGCTCACAACAGCAAGGATGTAACAAACAAACAAAATCAGTGAAAATAGTTACAACGAAAAGACTGTTTTTTTAATACAAATACAGTATGAAATTTTTATATTTATGTCCTTGGCAACTATTATAGGTCATATCAAAGACGGGACTTACGAAATATAGTCTGAAGAAAACCGTACCTCTGCGCGCGCCACTGGGACCTCCCATCCCTGAGCAAGAACAATCCAAATCTAACTATGATACAGGACTAACTAAGCCTTACTATGATACAAGACTAACTAAGCCTTACTAGTACTAGGGTACAAGTTGAAGGATTCATCCCTGAGCAAGAAAAACCTAAATCTAACTATGATACAGGACTAACTAAGCCTTACTAGGGTACAAGTTGAAGGATTCATCCCTGAGCAAGAACAACCCAAATCTAACTATGATACAGGACTAACTAAGCCTTACTAGGGTACAAGTTGAAGGATTCATCCCTGAGCAAATACACCAAGACGACATTGATGAGGTTGAGGATTTCTTGCTTAGGGAAATGGTCCCACTCCTCCAGGGCTTTACACTTTAGGTACTCGCTCCAGCCTTGCTGTTGAATTGTGGGACAGAGAATATACAGGTTTGATTCATTGGAAACCATGTAATCAATTTTTAAATAATAGAGTTTCACTGGTATTGGGGAGGGTAAGGAGATGCCCTGATGATTATATGAAAAAAAGCAATTGTTCGTTTTACTTTCTTCTTTCTTTATCAATAACCTTTCTAGTACCTTTCGGTGTAAGGTTTATGCTTGATACACAAACTTTCACAATGATCCCTTTTCAGTGACATCCTCTTTGCCTCTAAAAGCCTAAATCCTCTCTTTTTTATTATTTCTGAAACTGCATCCTAACACATTTTCTTTGGTCTACCTCTAGGTAGTTTTTCCTGCTGTTTACATTCTAGTAATTGTTTAGAGATTCTATCTTTCATTCTGTTTATGTGTCAAAACCATCTTAATTGATTTTAATCTATTTTCATTTCCAGTCTTTCAATTTTTACTTCTTCCCTAACTCTAGTGCATCTAATAATGATACTAATATCTCTAAATGTGTAAATGGTTTGTTGTATTTTTATTTATTGCATGTGTATATGATGCAGTTTGTAAAATTTGCAATTATAGACATGTAAGTGACAGAAACCACCCCATTCCACATTTGAAATTGGACACTAGGCTAATCAACTGATCCTGGAAAAATAGTTTATGACAGAAACCTCAACCCTATAAATAATACATGAGAGCAGAAGCCACCTTGCATGAAGTGGATAAGTAAGAGGTAACAAGCAATACTAACCCGTCGCGACGTGATAATGTGTCGTATAATGGCAGCCTCTCCATCCGTGTCCACTTGAAGACACTTAAATGAAACAAACAATTCTGACATCAGTAATATAAGAAAAGACCACATTTAATTAATATTCACAAAAATATCTATTCATATAAAATGATTTTAAACTGACACTAAATCACATTCATATATTCGATGCCTTGACCTACCCAAAAGTATCAACTTACGTTACAGTAAATATTCCACAGAGTTTTGGCCGTTAAAAACTTTTTCATGTCAACACCGTTGTCTATAAATAGCTTCACAAAGTCTGCTCTGTCTTGAACAATGGCTGTGAACATTGCGTCATACATATCTCGACTTTGCTGAGGACAAAAGATATTTCCAAAAATTTAACATTCAACATCATGTATCCTTTACTTCTTTCTTATCTAGTTCCCTGTTACCATTTCAGTGTAGGGCCCACTCTTTAAGGCAGATTTATTCTGGATCAAGATATTAGGCCAAGCAGGTGATCAGCCCACTGTGACTTTTTTGTGATAGGAATTAATTTTGACTGGACAGCGGCCATTCTGCCCACTCTTCTCGATTTCCAAGTGCCAAGAGTTCTTTAACATGCACAACTTGCACACAGGACCTCTGAATTTAATGTCCTTCTCCGATGGGTTCAATTCTAATTGTGGCCCAGCCACTTTTCTTCTCTATGGCTATTTTCTGGCAGCATCACATTTTCTCTTTTCCTTGATGTCAATTTTGGGATGCTCCTTTTACAAAATATGCATTTCATTAAATTGGTGTTAAATAATTATTCTTAATGAATAGCAAATTGAATATGAAAATCTAGTGAATGTCAAAAAGAACTTAACTGACAACTATATGGCAGCAGCGCGTAAACTGAAAAGGTATTCATATACAAACTTACCGTCCACTTTCCAAGCTCATTTTGCCTGTTTGTTTGTTTGTTTGATCGAGCCCCATTAATACCACAGAGCAGTGTTGGGGCCAGCACTATGTTCAGCCATGAAAGGCACACAAGATACCTGCCATAAATGCAGGCACCCTGACCACCAAACATGACTGAACACAGAGCCGGAAACTCTTTGGATCAGAGAGTTTCAGACAAGTGATCATGTGATCAGCCTATTGTGTCCACAACTCTTTACTGGCACCATGAGCAATACACTAATTAGTATTAATCAAACACGAGCTAATAAACAAATTACTGTAGCTCTTGTTGGTACCCCCTCAGCTATTGATAAAAACTGGAAGTTCTACCACTCTAGGTATATCTATGAAATAATCTTCATGTCAAAAAAGATGTAAACTGAAAACTATATGGCAACAGCGTGCAAGCTGACAAGGTATTTATATACAAACTTACCATCCACTTTCCAAGCTCACTGCGACCAACATTTTCTGCCGTAAAGATTTGCTGCCTTGCAATGTCACAACGGTTCCATGCTAGGGCAAGAGCAACTTGTGACTTGCAGTCAGCTCTCTTAGCTGGAAGGAAGAGAAGAGGGAGTAATTATGAGTTTGAAAACTGAAAAAAAAAGTTATAAAGTTTAATGTTTTATGCCCTTTTGAAAACAGAAAAGGTAAACCTGGAAATGATACAGAAAGAAAGGTAATACCAAAGGCAGACAACTGACACAAATATCTCAATCACATTAGAGTAACATAATGCTGTCCAAAAGGAAAGTGATGCACGCATCAACTTTATTGGCAGTCCTGTCAAAACTTATTCAAAAGGATTTATTCCTTTGTCAAAGGTTAAATTGTTGCCAAAGTGCCTACACACATACATGAAGCCTTTTTTTTTATTTTGTGGTCAGGACGCTATCGCTGTGCTGAGATCTATACTTTCATTTTTTATAGTTTGCCCAAAGTGGCAAATTCTCCCAGTTCTTGTATAGCTGAGGGGTGCTCACAGGGGCTACATTAATTTGCTTAATGACCTTGCTTATGATTAATACTAAATTCTTTAAACCACAGCAATTTCAACCCTGTGTTCAGCCATGCTTGGTGGTTGGGGAGCCTGGATTTATTTTGGGTATGTTGTGTGACTTTCATGGCTGAAAATGGGGTTGGCCCCAACACTGCTCTGCGGTATTAATGGGATGTGATCAAACAAAGTAACAAAATCTATTTCTCAGATAAAAAATCTATTTCATAAATACAATCATTGTAGATGGAAGTACACAGAGAGGCTAGACTATATGTCCAGAGCTTTTTACCATTTTCTAAGATCTATGTAAAAATCAGATACATCGTGACTCGTTGATTTCATTTTCTACCAAAGAGAAATAATGAGGGAGTCATAGCTAAGTGATAATGTATTCAATTCGTGCACTTAATGCCCTGGGTTCATTTGCCGAGGATGTTTTCCTTTGGATCTTCTTTGAGATTTTATAGCTCTGGCCCTGTGAATTCTTTATAGAAACAAGGTCTATCAGAAGTCCCACTTTTGATTTGACATATATTGAGTTGCTAAGGGCATAAAACTAGTTCAGAACTTTTAATGAGAAAACCACGCTTCATAAAACACAAAACTCTAACCTTTAAGAAGAGCGTAAAGAATGGCGCGATCAATGTCCTTGACAGAGTCTGACCTTTCAAGGTCAAAAATATTTATCTGGAACATAAAAAGCAGACAATTACAACACGTCAAAAATGAATGCTTAGCTCAATTGGGTAAAATCATGATTGTGAAGTGTGATCCCATTGCATTTTATTTACGAGGCATTGTTTCAAATCTATTAATCAATGTCGTAAGAGTGTCTCATCACAGACAGACTACATCATTCATCTATGTAATCACTTCTAACAAAGTAAGAGAAGTGACTTTCAAGATAGTAATGAAAACCATCTCAGGGTCATTATTATTATGTACAATGTCTACCAGCTTCACTCTGTAATATTTCAGCAACGGTTAACCCTATCCGGATACATTTGGTACCATTAGACAAAGGAATAACTGCCCTGATAATGGTACCAATATCTTCAAATGGATTAACTAAACTTGATCAAAACTGATATCCTATTAACTCTTGAAAATATACAATGCTTAAAAGCCAAATTCACAAAAAGTGAACTTATGTAAATGACATTATTCAGAATCTTTATAGAAAATTGTCTAAACACTGTACATTAAAAATGGTTCAACATTTTTCTTAAAATCTTGTTTTCTTGTCTGATGCAAATTAGTTTCTAATTTCAATTTTCTTAAAACATTGACAGTGGTACTTGGGACAATTTATTCTCCCATAACTTGTAGAAAAGGGCATAAAATTGTAAAAACTGGACTACGTTTCAGATTTCTATGTAAAGATTAACACTGTTTCTGGAACAATCTAAATCTTGAATACTTTCCACAACTACTAAAACACTTCATAACAGGCACATCATTCAATCTTATCATACAACAAGTAAAACACAAGAGAAAGCACACTAAAAAATAAAAAAGCATGTATATAGCTCAGATCCACAATGTTTTTTCATGCTCTATGCGCTTTACAATGTTTTGTTTACCTCCAGGAGCAGTGTCCATGGGGAGTATACAGTGCTAGTTGCCTGTTAGGCACGTCAATACTAGCATTCTGACGAGTACTCAATTGACCAAATCAAAAGGCATAGTGAACTTCCTAATCTCATGATTGGTTGAATTCTTTCCTCAGAGTTAAGTCAGTTATACTTTTGACAAATGAGGTAACCTAAGCCAAGTAAAGTGTCTTATCCTAGAATACAACACCAGACAAAAGGGATGTCCACAGAAAGGATTTTTCCGACCTATTCAATCCTCTTCTTCTATTTTTATCTGCTTGGAAAACCAACTTTAGAATACATCCTGACTGTTTCAACCTGTATCAATTCCATCTCATTCCACTAATGAAAAAAAAAATACATTCAGATTGTTTGGGTAGCAAGGATAGAAATCATACCAAAGTTCTATGAGTCAGACAAACTTGTAGTTTCTTCAAAAATGATTCAATTTGCGAGTCTTTTGTGTTGTTATCTCCAAGGCAACGATGAGCTTCTGAGATCATCCTCTCTCTGAAGTCTTGTGGGTAAATAGTGGTATCATCTCTATTTTTTTAACAAAAATAAAGAAAATAAATATACCGTAATTTCACAAATTGGGATGAATTAAAAGTAATATCATCATTTTCATTATTGTTATCACTATCATTATCATCATTATTATCATTATTGTTATTATTATTATTATTATCATTATTATTATTACCATGCAAAACTAAAAAGTATCTTTAAAGAGACTGATTTGATTAATTGTAACCAATGGGATTCAAACCTCTAAACCCTGAGCACATGTTGATAGCATAGCAAGCTATGTTCATCACTTTGGCATACTGTACCAGGTGTGTAAAAAAAATATTTTGCTTTCATACCTGACATGAAAAAAGCGGATATCATGTGGCAACACACCCCTCAAGAAACAAACAAGTAAAGCAAAACAAAAACAATAAATTCAATTAGAAAAAATAGATGAATAAAAGTATAATGAATCCCGTCAAAAACAAACATTTTACAAATTCATTTAAACAAAAAATGCTCACATGACATTAACGGTGATAATGAAATATAATACCAAAATCTTGAACAGATCTACTTTTAACAATTCAAAACAAATACCCAATAAACAAGATGGCATATAGTCAAGCCTTGTTATGCTGCCAGTTCTGGGACACAATAAAGTTGGCGTTATGAAGAGAATGCCGTTATAACCAAAAAAGTTCAAGAGAACAAGGGAGGTCACCAGTATTACAATAATGACTGAAATAATGCTGTTAAGCCCCCAAGTATTGCTCACAAGAGCAAGGAGAAGCGAACAGTGTGTTACAATGTGGTGAATTGTGTGTAATGAAAGAGACTGAAACTCAATCCAAAGTTTTGTGCACAGATCTGTAACAAGGCAAAAAGCAGACAAGAAAGAATGGTGGTATAGCAGGGGGGGGTATAACAAGGTTTAACTGTACATTTACAAAAATAGAACAACTCACTTTGAGGGGTCAGCATGCTGGGTGATTTCATACGCCACAGCCACAAAATCGGCAACTCTGCCAGAGCCTTTGACAATGACAACCGGTGTGCTCCTTTGTAAAGACTGTTCTATAGTGGTAAGGGTTCCAATGCCTCCTTCCACTACTATGAGAACTGCAGGGGTTGAGATGACTGCAAGAGAACAAAGAAATAATTTCATTACAACAGCAACAACAACATATAAAATCACGTCTTACTAGAAAATATCTTTTATGTCAAAACAAAAACAAAAAATCATATGAGTACGATGCAAAATATCTCAATTTTTGTAAATGTCAAGTTGTAACAGATAAAAGTAATGTTTATCTCTATACCCCCCCCCCCCCCCCCCCCAGTAATAAAAACTTCATAACAATTAATTATGACATGTGACTTACACAATAATGCAAATTCTCTCTTTGAATAGAAATACTTATGTTGGAGACAAAAGCAAGTAGTTTAAAGGAACAACGTTATCTATGTTTACACTCTAATGACCCTTGAAGATAATTCAAGAGGCTTGACCTCCTGGTCATAGTCCATCTGATAGACTTGAACCCGTGCAGTCGAAAAAGGCCCTCTAAACCTCTAAGACATGTGGGTCACTATCTTTGATGAGGCGTTGTTGCTGTTCACAAGCATGGGTCCGATCCCCACAGGCAACAAAACCACTTTTCTTCTCATGGTTGTTTTTTCTGGCACTTTCACATTTTCCTACTTTCATAGATCTACGGGCGAGTGATCTACCATCTAGAACAGCAGCATAGGGGAGTCCCAGGTTATATAAAGTGTATAGAGTTCATGATTGACATCAATAAGAAAAATCTCATGAACTAATTTTCAAACCCTATCCACAAGAAATAAAATCTCGGTGCTATACAGCATTAGTCCGCCCGGTAATGGAGTATGCATCAGTAGTTTGGGACCCTATAACAGCCACGAACATAAGACTTGAGAAGGTTCAGCGAAAGCAGCGCCCTTTGTTGTGGGAGATTATCGTACTACCAGCAGCGTTACACAAATCAAGAAAGATTTATAATGGAAAGAAGGAAGAAAACAGAAGTCACCACCTTTTCAGAGCCATTCATGAATCCATCGATGTTCCTACCGACCGACTTGTAATGATGACATCAAGAACAAGGGGTCATAAACTCCATTATCACGTTCCACACTCGAGGACTAACAACCATATGCAGTCTTTCTTCACATCTACCATAAGACTGTGGAACAATTTGCCACCAACCGCGGTCAGAAAACCTGATGTACTATCCTTCTGGGACAGTTTGAAGATGGTCACACAATGAGCGAGCCCTTGTATTCTTTGTTCAGTGTTTTCATGTTTAGATTAGATGACTTGTATTATGTATATCATTTTGCGACAATACACCAGAAGTGGTCTGAAAATTAACGGAAGAAGAAGATATTTACCATTACAGTGTAGGGCCCACTCTATAAGGCGGATTTACTCTGGATCAAGCTATTTGGCCAAGCAGGTGATCAGCCCACTGTGACTTTTTTTTAGTAGGAATTAATTTTGACCAGACAGTGGCCTTTTGGCCTACTCTTCTGTTCCCTTTACAAAATGTGTAAATATCGCTCATCTCTCCACAAAATTTGATGGTATTACACACCCTGGTTCTCCGAAACCCCCATGGTGCCAACAGCCGAGATGTAAGCTTCTAATTTGGATCGAAGTTCAATCTCTTTTCCATACTGTCCCTCTGTTCCGTTGTCCACCAATAAAAAATGGGTGTGATTCACGTCAAGAGGAGAATTGCCTTTGGGTGGCGCTGCAATCACATCCTCAATAGCGTATGTGGCGGGAAACAATCCATTTTCCTAGAAGGGACAATGCGATTTAGAGTAAACACAACATTTATATTTTCATGAAATCAAAGGGGAAGAGGCACAAGCAATATTCCCTCTAATTTTGTCTAGCCTGTGTGCATAAATTTTTGGTGTTGTGCAAAGTTTGACCTCAATTAGATCTAGGAGCTTTTAAAAAAAAAAACAATTGTGTGTGCTGTTGTTTTTCATTGGTGTGCGCAGACATTTCTCAATTATGTGCACCTCTTCTCCCTGGCATGCATGCGCACATACGTACACAGCTTAGAGGGAACATCAGGCACTAGTAATTATAAATGGTATCAAGAGATTACCTCAGTTGATAGAGAGTATGACTCCCTATCTCTGTTGCCATTTGCAAGAGTGGGTTCAATCCCCACAGTCAACATACCACTTTTCGTCTTCTATGGCTATTTTTCTAGCGCTTTCACATTTTCTATCTTTACTTCATTATAGAAAGGTTGGATAGCTTGTTATATTTTTTAATGAAACCAAACTGGCAATGATAACTGGTGTTAAAGAAATACTTATGTGTCATGATAACATCAAATGGTAGTCTTAAAGAAGAAATTAGCCAAACGTGTTTGGTCAATTAGGACAGTCATTTAAAAAGAAAAGAGAACTTACAACTTAAACAAAAATGGTTATTTTTAAATCAATATATTTCCCAACATTGTTATATGGAAGTAAATCATATGTTCAATTCGGTGCATGCTATGGCACAACTATCACACATGGTGAAAGGGAAACTACTCTTAAAATGTCCTCCCTAATTATATAGTGAAATACGCCGAGTTGAATATCTTATTGTAGATGATCGTTGATGATACATTCTGGCATGACATACATTGCACATCATCATATTTGGCAGTAAACAGAGCTTTTCTTTTTAAAAAGAAGTAAAGAAGTAGAACTTATATAGCACATATTCATTTTCATGCTCTGTGCGCTTTACAATGTTTTGTTTACCTCCGACAGGCCAGTACCCTCCAGTATCCTTCTCAACACTGTGGAAAGTATACAGTGCAAGTTGCCTATTAGGCACTGCAGCACTAACTATAATTCTGACAAGATTGTTCCCTGCCCTCAGCTGTGTACTTCGTTACAACCGAGTTGAGTGAGCTTAGCAGAGTAAAGTGTCTTAACCACAGACACAACACTGGATGATCAGGACATGGTGATCCCCTTATCATGCTATGAGACAGTACAATATTTTTTTTAAGTTTCTATTTTCATACTTCTTCTCCATCCAGAGCAAGGCGATTGGCCACGATTCCCCACGTAGCTACTCCGAGAGCCACACAACATTGGTCTGCAGAATTGCCGTAGACAGTCATGTGATCTCTCACAGCTTCTCCAACCAGCTTCATCACCCCCGTACCGGTGCCTCCAGTTATAATCCAAGCACCTACAAAGACAATTTCAAATTCAACAAAAATAGTAATAAAGTCTTTAAAAAATTATAAAGTTCTTAGATGGTTCAGAACTTAAAGATTCCACATCAATCTTCACAGCAGAGCCATGAAAACTGAAAGGTGCAAAGAAAAAATCCCAGTCCTTAACATACAGAGACAAGTGACTTAACTGTTTCGCATTGTACACACAAATGCCTCATTATTCCCTGAGTATGTACTACTTTGGGGTTATTTTTAAAAATCATACATAAAATTGAATTGTACATCGACACTGTAGAATTTAGTAGGGATGTAAGGTGCAAACATTGAATGATAAGAAAAAAAAGTTGTATTTGATTATGCACTTGTTACCATTGCAACCAAATTTTGGTCCCTGGACAAGAAACTTTATTCCAATTGCCTCAACCAAAGCCTGACATAGTTATGGGTACTGACTCTCATCACGAAAGACCAGCATCCTATCCAGAAAGTGGCAAATTGTCATTTGCCCAGTTCATACCACCAAGACTGGGTTAAGCTCCAGCCTCATTGGCCTAAATGACATACTCAAAGATTGCTTTCTTTTGTTATCCAAAACCGCATTATACCCCAAGGAGTGTTGCAGCTAGTTCCATGTCTAGCATGGAAAAAACTCTGGATCCGGTAGATAAGGTAACCAGGTGATCAGCCCACTGTACGCTCAATCTTTGGCCATAACAATATTCACTGTTGCCTTGGTGGTAAACCCCTCAGCTTTTAGAAAACTGAGCAGATTTTGCCACATTAGACAAATACTCAAAGATACAATGACTAAATTCTGATGCCATCTATAAAATTAGTATCAGAGTCTGAATCATGCTACGGAGCAGGAAGTTGCATGACATGGCTATTTAACTTATTTTATTCTATTTACAGCCCCATGTGCAATGCAAGTGTCATGGGTTGCTGCAGTGTTAGCTCAAACAGCATCATTGGTGTTCAATTGCATACAACATTTTGTTTAACTATCTTTATAAGATCTGGTCTTCTAAAAGAAAATATGACATAATGAAGTAAAAAGATTATTTGTGAAAGACAACAAAAGTTGAAATGGGGAGGTTTTTCAAGCATTTGTAGAACTTTTTCCATTGTAGACCCGAAATGATTGTGTTGGAGACAAATTATCTCGTTTTCATGCTTCGAATAGCCCAAAACCATAGAAACATGATGCAAAAAACTCCACGTGCAAAGCCACAGTTTTGTCTTCAAATTACAGAGCAGTGAGAGGCCTAGGTTATTTTCGTAAGTCTGTCATGACTTGTAGCACAGTCCGAATGTCATTACGAATATCTCATAGCCCAGATATAATGAGTTATCTCTTCAAACAACATGAGAGGAACTGATGCTTATTTTTTCTCCTTCTTTGCCTTCAACAGTTGTTTACTGTCTATTTCCAGTAGATATTGCAAACTGGAATTTATTTTTTAGGCCATCACCAATTTAAAGTATTTCAAGAAATTAAAGTATCTATAAGATAATACATGTGAGTAGAAAAAAAAAATTCATACATATCTCCAAGGTGCTTATTATCAAAAACACCAAAAATTCATACATATCTCCAAGGTGCTTATTATCAAAAACACCAAAAATTCATACATATCTCCAAGGTGCTTATTATCAAAAACACCAAAAATTCATATATATCTCCAAGGTGCTTATTATCAAAAACACCAAAAATTTTAGATTATTTACAATCATTTTTCTTTTTCTTTACACTCACCAGTTTTTACAGCAGAACCAACCAGCCCTTGCTTCAATAATGATTTCATTCTGTCTTTCATCTGAAAGTATTGAGCACCTCCCGTCACTGAGATGAGTAAACGAGGCTTCGGCATTTTCCAATGATCTATCATCAGCTCCCAAAGCAAGGACGGGTCAGTCTTGTAATCCACTCGGACATACTGTTACAAAGGATAATTCATTCACTTTTATCATAGACTAGAAAATTTAGAGCATTTACAATTTCCAGCTGTCATTAATCTTCATCATCATTTTCTCTCTGATAATTTTTGTTTTGTTTTCCCCCTTCACCTTATCTACGTTTACATTATTTTAGAAGTATCAACCTACAAAACTTAATTTCATAGCTGTTGATGAAATTTGAGTTAATGTTTAGTGTAAACCTATAGGAACTAAACCGTAAGGTAGACCTGGGGAAAAGTGGACAGAGGTCACCTCTGACATTAAAAAGAGAAGAGAAATTACTTTAGTTGATGCAAAGGAAAGAAGTGGCAATAGAGGGGAGTGGAGGAAATTTATTCATTCTAGATAAACCTGACACCGAAAGGTGAATCAGAAAGCAATAAAAATAAAGAGAGAAAATATTGCTTTCTTCTTTCTTTCTTATCCAGTTCCCTGTTACCATTACAGTGTAGGGCCCGCTCTATGAGGCAGATTTACTCTGGATCAAGAATAAGGCCAAGCAGGTGATCATCACACTGTGACTTTTTTGTGGTAGGTATTAATTTTGCCTAGCTTTCGGCCTATTCTTCTCGATTTCCAACTGCCAATGGTTCTTTAACGTGCACAACTTGCACACACAATCTCCAAATTTATTGTCCGTCTCCGATAGGACTAGGTTCTTAATCTCACCTACCTTCATACAATGGGGGGAGTGGCAAATAGCTTTGTGAAAAAAAACAACAGCTGGCGCCACTGGGATTCAAACCTGGTACCTTTTGCTTTAAAGGCCAGAACCATACCTTTGAGTCACTGGAAAGTGTTTGCATGAATCTTAAGGTACCTAAAATACGTACAGGAGAATTTACTGTGCTGCAGCCAAACCCTCGGAAATGGATCTCCCCAAATGAATCACATCTCATAGTCGATGTGTTTGTTGTTTGATGCCACCTAGAAGTGCTTGTGCCATTCTGATCCAGCTTTCCATGACTGACGTGCCATGAAGCATCTCGTCCACAGCAACACTTTGTACTAGAGAGAAAAATATCACAGATTCATTTCGACAAAAGCCTTGAAAAAAAAAGCTATCTGGTACTTTACTTCAATATGTAATAACTGACATTCAAGAGCATTTAAAAGAAATCCAAGCATTTACTTAAAACAAAAGTCTGTTGTGATTAGTGGTTCTCAACCCTACGTTTCTCTGATAGAGCCTCAGGCATTGCTGAACCATCTTTAATATGATTTGTTGATAAATGATTAGGTTTTGCATGGCATCAAAGGATAAAAGATGATGAAATAGTGCTAAAAATAATAGCCAAAGAAGAAAACTGCAAGGGGGATAAGTCCACACCTACAAACGGCAACTCTGCTTAGTCAGAGATAGAAGCTTACACGCTATTTGCCACACATTGTACATTGTAGTTTAAATTCAACGGAGTAAGAATATGACGGACCACATACCTGTCAGGGTTTTTGTTCCATACATACTTAGAGCATTCTCTTTGCAAAATGTTGTTTATGACATATCCAACTTGTCTTCTCTGAAAGATAACAATAATCAGTAACTCAGAATAGTACTGAATACAAAAATAGATTATCAACATTCACTGTCCCTTTAGACAAAACTAGGAGTCATAAACGGCTCTTTTCTACAAAAATGACACCCTTTAAAATCAATAATATCATATCAATTTTAAAACGTTAGAATTTCAATGTCTCTTGTATCATTCTAGGCCAAGAACTCTTTCACAGCTTTAACAAATCTAATATCTAATCGTTATCATTGATCCAAGAACTAGTGACTAGCAACATTACCATGGCATTGATAGAGGAAGCATGATTTTCCACAATTTCTCACTAGCTTTAAATTCAGTGGAAATTCATTAACTGCTAGTTCATTCTTTTAACTCTTTCCAGACGTATGGTTTCCGCGATTAGACGTAAGCAATTTTCATGTCATAACTTTCATCTTCCTTTTCTCAATTTTCTCTTATTTTTTTCTAATTACTTTCCTGCTCTCCTCCATTCAAAGCTGAATAATTTGATGTATAATATGTATATCTAGCTTTATTAGTTTCCTTGTTATAACACTTTTAAGATACGCACACATGGCCCATATAGTGGCCATACGTCCGGAAAGAGTTACGTAAATTGTAAACAGCTTTATTGCAAAGTATTTCAAAGCACATGTCTTCAATTACAAAGTCAAATTAAATATCGGTTGTCAAACCATTGTCTATCGAGGCAAGGTGAAAATTACCTGATCAAATTTTTTGTCATCAATCTGAGTAAAATTATCCGATCTCTTGAGAGTGCCCCATATCGAATTGTGAGATGAAGTCTGATGTCTTTCTAAAATCTTGGGTTGGTAACGAAGAAAATTGCTTCCGTCTAGATCTGTGTGGTCTTCTCCACTCATTCCACCACTTGCGTTAGAAAGTCTTCGCTTATTCAAAAAGTTGGACTCTACTTCATTATCTCCTAGTCTGAAAGTTTGAGGGCCTCCAGCATTATATGATATGATTTTAGATGGAGAAGACTCTGTGTCTGATCTTGACTCTGCTAAAGGCAACGTATCATTACTAAATCTTGTTTTCTTTTTCTTCTTATCCCGTGAACTTTTGCGTCTATACAATTTCTTAGGTGGTGAAAAGCTGACAGAGTCTTGTTCCGATGCTACAGACTCAAATGTCAACGCTCTGTCCTTCCAAGGTGGACTCTCATGTCCTGTCACAGAGAAAACAGGAACATCAGTTTGTGGCTCGGGTAAAGGAGCAATCCTTTTATCTCCATCAGACACATCTATTGCAAAAATAGAATCTTTTGAAGTTTTCTTTGTTTTGAGCTTTTGGGGATGATGAGGAGGGATGCCTGTCCCAGGCCTAAGAGGTCTTTCCCTCCTTCCTTTGTCCCTTCCGCCATTTTGGAAGCCATAATTGTCAAAACCCCATTCATCTCTGTTACTCATTTTAGTGTCTTCTTCAGTGGTAACACTTCTAATATCTTGCAGGTTGTCCAATTCTCTTTCTGACTGCACACTCAAGACATCCATATACCAACGTGGCTCAGAGACATTTTGGGAAGTTGTCATTCTTCTGAAATACAGAGGGGAAAAAAGCTACACATCTGAAGGACAGATGATTTCATTGAAGAAAAACATAAAACCTACATCAAGAGTACACATTGCTGCGAAAAAGACAAATCAAATATTCTACTATTTCCTTGACTTTAAATCTCTGTTGTTTGCTGTATGCCCTTTTCAACAAAGAAAGTTAACATCAAAGGGGATGGAGTAGCCATTTCTGATCTCTTAAACACTCTTTACCTTGTTTTCAGGGATTTAAAAAACTGATTAACAAATATCTTTAATTACACCTTTGGCATTGCTGAGGAACAGTGGTTTTCATGAGCTTTCGTTGGTTGTTTATTGGGAAAAGGTATAATGCACAATTGTTTTTTTTCATTTGGACATGGAATAGATAGAAATATGTAAAAATCTACTGATCAAGGGATGAGTCTCATTGGATTGTAGTGGGGTGGCTGCTCTACCCATTAGGATACCTCAACCAAGAGCCAAGTCGTCTGCAAATGTTTTCATGACATGGCATGCTTTTAAAGGTTAGTCAGGATCATGGAACAAAGAACCCTGCTTTGCAGAATTACCCAACCTTTAGTTAATGATGCCAGTGGATAGATTATGCAGCATGATCGATACAATGACAACGAAATGAAAGCGTTTTAAAAATTATTCTAAAATCACCCCCAAAAAAACAAAACAAGGAAAATAGTAGAGGGCCTCTAATACCAAATTGAAAGTTTTACCATTTTGACTGCAATCCGCACATAAGTTACTTCACATCAAATACAAATTAATTGAGATTAGTGGATTATCAACTAACTAAGTTTCTGACTTGTAAACACAAAATATAAACAAAACATGTCTGAACTAAACGTTGCCAACCGTGTGTTTATATGTTGTATAGGTCGCCATCTTGTTCCCTTGCAATCGCTTAGAATGCTTAAAAGTGTTACCGTTACCGTGTCATATCGTTTTTTAGTATAATGTTATTTTCGTCTTGTATTCAGCAAAAATGAATAGGGAAGCACAATCATTTTACATAGCGTCCATTAGTATGATCTAAAATGACAGAAATGCTTCCTTGGATCAATCTTTACTTGAGAAGATCATAGGTTAATTTCCAGGGTAGAGCCATGAAAACTCTGAAAGGATCAGAGGAAAAAAAATCATGCAAGGTCCTTTGCATCCAAAGTAATGGAAACCCCCTGGCTAATGTTTAAGGTCAGGGGTGAAATCGGAGGGCATTTTTAAAAATTTCAAACGATAGCAGATAGTTTTTATGTTTACCGTTAGATTGGGCACCATCACATAAATTGTTCTATGTTATTGGTTGTCATGGAAATCGCTGCCATCTTGGATTTGTGATGTTTCACAAACATACACAAGGATTTTTTTCTTTCATATAAAAAACGATTATTTTTTTTGCGTGTATAAAGTTTATTTCATAATAAAACTTTACACAGATGTAAAAGTTTCTACTGATACTAATGATGTTTTTTTTTCATATGAATTTTCAAATATTACAATATTTCAAACACTGTTTTTGTGTCTATTTTTTATTTTTAAAATTAACGAATTCTCATATACATCTGTGTAAAGTTTTATTATGTTATAAACTACTTCCATGTCAAATTTCGTCCAGGTGTAGGTCTAGTAAAGGGTAAAGGAATGTGTCGGTAACAAACTCTTTTGTTGGTTGTGAGCCATTATGAAACAATTGGTGTTTGGAACCAGCTTTCACAAAGCATAAGAGAAATAACTTCTCTGCCTTGCTTTAAGGCCAGATTGAAGCACCATTTATTTCTAAAATCATATATCATAATTTATGTAATCCTACCATGCCTTTGAAAGCGTGTTTTGGGGGGATTTTTTTGCAGGTTCTCGTGCTGTATGTGCTTGGTTGCTTATGCTTATGTGTGTGCGTGTGTGTGTGTGTGTGTGTGTGTGGATATGCGCTATAAAAATGCCATTCATTATTATTATTATTATAAACAAACAAAACAAAACAAACTAAAACCCCAACAAAATGAGATCACCAATGAACCGACGATCTTTGAGATCATTGCTTCCAGGATTTGAATTGTTCGTAGAGAGTGCATTTTAGCAGAATCAATTTACTAGTGTATTTCTCGGCAGTGATTCCGATGGTACCTACTCGGCAGTGTTTCCGATGGTACTTACTAGGCAGTTTCCGATGGTACCTACTCGGCAGTGTTTCCGATGGCACCTACTAGGCAGTGTTTCCGATGGCACCTACTAGGCAGTGTTTCCTATGGTACCTACTAGGCAGTGTTTCCGATGGCACCTACTAGGCAGTGTTTCCTATGGTACCTATTAGGCAGTGTTTCCGATGGCACCTACTCGGCAGTGTTTCCGATGGTACCTACTAGGCAGTGTTTCCGATGGCACCTACTCGGCAGTGTTTCCGATGGTACCTACT
>JARBEQ010151800.1:0-13170 GCA_030265355.1 Tritonia tetraquetra | reverse complement strand
GAGAGAGAGAGAGAGAGAGAGAGAGAGAGAGAGACAGAGAGAGAGAGAGACAGAGAGAGAGAGAGAGAGAGAGAGAGGAAGAAAGGCGTAGAAAGAGGACAGTGAGGTTGGATCAAACACAAGAAATGTTAAACATTTTGTGAAATAACTCTTATCTGTTTCACGTCTGGTCTTCTATTTTTGTATTGGAGTTTTATGGTTTAATAGTTTGTTTGATCGAGTCCCGTTAATACCACAGAGCAGTGTTGGGGCCATCCCTATGTTCAGCTATGAAAGGCACACAAGATACCTGCCATGACTGCAGACACCCGACCACTGAACATGACTGAACACAGAGCCGGAAACTCTTTGGATTAGAGAGTCTCATACAAGCAGGTGATCAGCCCACTGTGTCCACAACTCTTTACGGGCACCATGAGCAATACACTGATCAGTATTAACCAAAGACGGGGCAATAAAAAAAATCACTGTAGCCCTTGTGGGTACCCCTTCAGCTATTGATACAATCTGGGAGGTTCTACCACTCAGGGCAATTTGTTTCATAGGATAATCATAAAACAATCATTGACACGAAAACATTTTTTTTGCAATTGGTAATCATCAATGATAATCGTTTACAATCAAATTGATTCAACTTTACTCTATGTGCCTGTTGTAGGTTGCAAAGAAAGAATTCCTGTCCGACATTTCTAGCCTGCAAAGTCTGGCAATTGATGACGCTAAATCTGAATGCATGGACAGCGAACAATTTGAATCTTTCCTTGAAGTAGTGGATGGGGAGTATGATGAGGAATCTGATGATGACGACGAGGAATTTCCAGGTAATTTTTTATGTCATGGAATATATGTAAAAATGTAGCAATATGACATAAAAAACTTACTTTTCCCTATATTTTCCTATCCTTCAAGTCGGCTTTTACACGTAATATTTGTGAGAATTTAAGTGTAACACGTTATATCATGATTTTTCCTAAATATATGGTTATAAAAAGGGTCATAATACATAGATGTTCAATAAAGAATTTCAAACTATGAACCATGAGCTCATAAATACAGCACAGACATCTCAGCGTTCCCTCCATAATTAGTAGTAGTCCGTTGACCAGACGATGACGATTTCTTCGAATCAGCGGTGAACGCGTTGGTGACTCCCAAAGCCAAGGCTGGAGGCCAATAATCGCCCGCAAGGGTTACAACGGTGATCGGAGGTGGAAGCGGAGTATGTCGAGACCCGGTGACGCCTCTGTCTAGCGACGACTTGTCGATTTTTGCAATCCATTCCAAGGGCAATACTAGCCCCATAACAGAAAACTGATTATTACACCCCCTTCTTATGTAATCGCTTTCGTCACAGGGTGAATAATTTTTCATCAAATGCAAAACTTCATAACTGAACGTTGACCATGGCCGTTGCATCAAGTAATCATAGCGTCACAGATAGTACACTCAAAATATACGGATGCAAAAAATATACAATCAACCTTAATGATGCACTAGAAAGCACTTTACTAACTGACTCAAAATCTAAGCAAAGCGCTCCATCGGTGCACTATCATCATGTTTGCGACAGAACACAGTGATTTAGTATTTGGGATGTCAATGGTGCATAACACGTGTTATTTTTGAAGATATTGGTGCGCGAATTATGTGATATTTTGACAAATGTACTCGATATTATTATGTTTCAGACTTTTCAAGAACTGAAATTGGGGATTCTTCAGAATTTGATACATTTTTGAGTGAATTGTCGGCACCTCCCACTCAACCTGGTGATGGAAATCAAAACGTCAGGTGTGTTTCAACACGAGGAGTCCATGCACAAAATCTGACCGATGCTGGAAAACAAAATTTGAGAGGGATTTTGCAAGGAGAAGAATTGGACCTGTTCAATGAATTGGATGGAGATTATAGTACGTTGTTAAAACATATTGTTTGTTTAGATACACAGTTAATTTATTCCTTTAGTAAAGAAATAAGTTTATGTACTAATTGTATTGTAATATATAATTGTTACATTTTCTAAAATGATTAGTCAATTCAAAGATGCTAATATTACCTTTAATTATTTCATAGTGTGTCTTCTTTATCAATAGCTCAACTAACACTAATAATTTAAATGTATTCCCCTGATTAATAATTCTAACAATTATTGCATCCAAGAACGTGGTATTGAATTATCTATATGGTAGGTTTTTATATCACAGAGAATTCTGAATATTCTTAAGATTTCAAAAATATTTACATTCTAGGAGTAGGAAGTATTATCTATGATTGACAAAATATTGAAGATTCGACAAACATTTCTTTTGTATTACTTTTAGATATTGACCTGAGTACGTTTGGTGAGGCAGAGATCACGGAACTGATGGAAGAAGTCAATGAAACGTTTGGCCATAGAGACATATCTATCAATTTTACAAGATTTCTGTCCGATCTACCGAATATGATTGATAACCCGGGCATCGGAGACAATAACCAAATACTTGATGAAGTATTTGATAATCTCCACCCTCAAGTCTATACAATGATCAAGGTATGACTTTATCAACTTATCGTTCTTATCACATTTTCGATTATTTGAAACGCTTCGTTCTTTCCCAATAATTGTCATAACATTATTTTGACATCTATTTCAGCCAACTGTACTTTGTAACAGCCTGAAGAAACTGAAGAAAAACCACCTGGAAAAGATTTGCGGTAGGCTGTCAATGGAAGATGTGTCTTCCCATACTTTCCTCACCATCAATTCCAATTGTCCTGTGTGCTTTACCTTCTGGGTCAAAGAGAGGAAGGAGGAGAAAGTAAGTGCAACGATGATAAATACATAAGATAAACAACTGAACGTATTTCACTATGTAATGCGTGAGAAAAGAATAAGAGTTGTCCCCTTGGATTGATAATATGGGGTTTGTTCCCACTAATAGATGCTTGAGTTTACTCACGACAGTTTTGGAAATTTGCAAATAGCAACGTATTTTGAATCGAGCATTAGCACACAAAGGAAACATCACTCCCTTGCTGACCTCAGTAAAAAGGCGTTAGTCGTGTATCTTACTATTGCCAATCGTTGGTAAGAGTATAATATCAGACAGTGACTTTTATATTATAATCAATTAATTGTGTTTACGATTAAGCGGGAATTTGGTTGACCGAGTTGCGATAAACCGGAGTCGACTGTAAGATACTTTCTTATATGCTCCATTTATGGCCTGAAAGTCTGCAATGAATTAATATGAGGAGCCTTGTAGCATATCGGACATAACGCATTCGCTGTGTGCTGGGGTTTTCTTGCGCGACGTGGGGATTTATCTATTTGGAATTTCTCTGAGTTTTTATGGCTCTGGCCCTGTCAAGCCCTATGGAAGATGGAAGCCCCGCTTTGATGTGACGTATAATGAGTTGCTAAGGGGGGTAACACAAACATTTTTTCTCTTTCAAATCAGTGCAACTTAAATACTAAGGATTCTGCAATATTCTATTGAATTCATTTTGGAAATAAAATGATTATGTCGATGCTTGTATTTCAGTTTTACAACGTACTGGATCGAAAAAGGGCAACCGCCTTTTTTGCCTTGCTTCTTCGTCAACAGAAACCCTTGGATCTCTATGCCTTGGCTCTCGGTCCTGAGGGAATCACTCCAGAGATCATCCAGGCCATTGACATCAAAAGCTTTTCTAGCATGTATGAACACAGAACCTTTTTTTTTAAAATCTCAATGCCAATGACAGTTAATAAGCTATCCTGAGTTTGGTCAATTTTTTTGTTTTAGTTTTGTATCGATATGCAATCTGGCAAAAAGGGATGTCTATTTTCGAATTAAAACTGACTTTTTCGGGTTTTTCTTTGCAAGGAATGGCTTTCAAAATTTTTCTTGGTTGCAATTTTAGTGATGAGGATTTTTCTTTGTGGCATTATATTCTTGCTATATCTCAGCAATTTGTTTTATTTCTTTATAGTGTAATTTTCTTTAACAGCCTTTTTCTTGTTGTCCCAGATCCCAGCTAACAGCTCTGACCCATCCCAAAGTCGCTAAACTAATTCCCAAGAACAGTATGAGGCTGATCATTGACCTTGTCATCAAAGCCCTTGGACCAGTCAGCCAATGGAGCAAACCATTGAAATCAAGGTTGAGGTTTTTCCTTTTCCACTTGTCTCGTAAGGATCTCCAAACCCAACTAACTCCAAATGAAGTAAGTTTTACAAACACAAACAGCCTCAATTAATGTTAAACAACATTTCTGTCTCTTTCTTGCGATTGGCGGCGATAGCGAAGCAACCAGATGATGATGATACAGTGTTCCAATATGATCACATGGTGCTGGTCTACATAAGGCTGAATATTCCTTTGGGACTACTTTTAGAAAAAAAACATTCAAACTAATAAGGCGGAGCTCAACTCCTACCTTGTTTATCTATTACTTTGCAAACTCTCTGATGGGAATATGTATCTATTATCTTGGTCTAGGAATACGATTAGAGTTTCTTAAGTTACACAGGGACCTACATAGGTTTAGGTGTACAACAGGAGGCTACACTTTTCATTATGTCTGGGCACAGCTCGATGTTTTATTGTGGCACAGACAGAAATACACATTTTTTACCTACTTGTGTTTGAGTACAATGAAACAAACTGAAGTCCATCTATTTGTGTGTGTTTTTACTATACTCAAGTATTCTTCAGTCTACTTGCCCATATTGATATATAAAGACTATTTCTTGTTTTCTCTCAAGTTTTATATTTGTCTCAATTTAAAAGGTAATCGACATCGTTATCTCCAGAGATGGAGAAACATCTGGCCTAGAAGATCCCGAGGTGAGAAAAATACTTGGCCGCGCTGTCAACAAATACATAATGACCAAATCCAGTTTGATCAGCAAAGATATATTGGAGAGGTAAATCAAATGTTCATTTAAATTTCGGTTTCCACCGGAATTCTGCTAAGATCCTCTTCCTCGTTTTACGTAATTAATGCCTGACATTGCTACATGTGCGAGAAGTGTTAGATTTATCTGTAATTGATACTGTTTGTGATGTTCTTTGGTTTCACATCCCATGCTAAAAGACAGTTCAATGCGAGTGTTAGATGAGTTTCATTGGTTTGAAAAGTGGCAATGAGGAGGATATAACAGCATACACAAGACGCTTCTGTGACGCAACCCACAAGTTTGTTGTAACAGAGATTGGGCAGCAGAAGTTTAAACTCTCTCTCTCTACGTGGTGTTCGGCTTTAACCAAACATAAGTGTTCATAAATCATCTGCTCTACGCGTTAAAATCTTCCATTTACAAAGTGACACTTTGACACTGGTAAAAGTGAAATGTCAACAAAAATTAATATTTGCTAAAAATAAACAAACATAGGCTGTTCCAGAGAAAACAAATTAAAAACAAAATGTTAAACAAGACAGTTCAATTATTGGTATTATGTACATAACTCGAATCAGATTGGATCCAAGTATTTCAGACAAGCAGCTGATCAGCCCACTGTGCCCACCATCCGTTACTGGCACCATGAGCAATACACTGAGCAGTATTTGATCAAGCACTGGCCAATAAGAAATTACTGTAGCCCTTGTGGGTACCCCCTCAGTTCTATCACATCTTATAATGGGCATCTTATAATAATCTTTATTATTGTTCCGTGATTGTGTGCATATTGGACGCCAAATGTCAAATGATGAAATACATTTTTGACATTTTTTCTTAATTCCAGTCCACAGGTATTCTGTCTTCAACTGAGCGCTGGGATTCCAGAGAAACTTCTAGACCCTCTCACATCACCGTATGACACAGACTTCTTGCTCTCTATGGCATCTGAGTGTAGCCAGTACTATAAAATCTCCCAATCAGCAGTAAGTTGTTAGTAATATATATTACTTGAATTGTTTTTACATCTACCTACCCCTCATCTCTCTCTCTCTCTCTCTCTCTCTCTCTCTCTCTCTCTCTCTCTCTCTCTCTCTCTCTCTCTCTCTCTCTCTTTATCACACACTAACCCCCCGAAGCGGAGCTGATATGGAGTTGGAAATGCTAAGGACCAATTCAATTGATAATGACCTGTGAGTAAGGCTCAAAAGTAGGTTTTGTGAACAGAAAGTAATCTTGATATCTCGTGATCTTGCTTAACCACATTGTTCTTTAGTTTCCAAAGTTCTTTTCCTGTCTCCATTTAATGACACATTTTGGGAGTTACAACTATGGTATTCTATGTTTTCTTTCTCTGTAGGTTACTACAACTAAATATAGTATGTGCATTACTTTGTAATGAATGAATGATGACCAACGAATTAGCCATTTATATCAAACATACAATGCTTTCTTTTCAGTCCAGAAAGTTTTTCCGTGTCATTATAAATGCAGTAACTCGAAATGAAGAAACTTTGGAAAAAATGAACGGCTTGTTGGAATTGTTGTCTCCAAAAGATATCATGAAATTTCCAAAAACGGCGTTGAAGAGTTTATGGGAGGATGTCAACGAGAGAGAATTTGATGAATTTCAGGTGAGAAACTTATTCTGATACCTTGGATGAGCATTTTTTGTTTCATTGAATCATTGTTTCCCGTTGTTGTTTACCATGATTCACTTGTCCATCATTCACCTGTCGATGATTTAGGATTCACTCGTTCACATGTTTTGGTAGTTGTTATGTCTTTGGATCATGTGTTATACTAAATGATCTCTAGTTTATCTATTCGAAATATATGTGTGAATTTCAAAACTTATTATTCTATTTACAGTTACGAATCTTTTGGGATGCTATCAAAGATGACTTTACGGTAAGGACTGCAATTATTTGTTTCTCACATTTTCTTATTGACATTATCAACATGTAAACAGGTATACGTTGAACTGGAATAATAGTCATTCAACTTGTAGATTCCACAAGCAATGCCAGTATTAAAAATATATTTTGAACTAGTAGATTCCAAATTGAATGAGCTTCTTTAAAAACAAAAAAATGTAGGTTCCAGTAGAATCAATGTTTTACATAATATAAATGTCAGATTGGCTGGAGATGTGTACCAGGCAATAAATGTAAACATATATTTTTTTAAATCATGTATCAATCTGGCACGAACCTGCCATTAATTGTTAGAAATAATAATTGGAGTCACAGAATATCCCTTAATCACTGATGAACGAAATCACTACGCAGTACATATTATACTGAAATTGGAAAGATACAGAGAAGATTAGCAAGTTTTAGCCCTTGCGCAAGGAAGTGTTCCATATTTTTTATTCGCCCAAAGTAGCAAATTCTTCCAGTTCTTGTATAGCTGAGGGGTGACCACAAGGGCTACATTGATTTCCTTATTTACCTTGCTTATCATTAATACTGCCCAGTGTATTGCTCATGGTGTCAATAAAAGTTATAAAATAAGTGCTGCTTTCTTCGTCGTTCTTCTCTCTACCCCTCATGCGGTTACTGACTGGCCAGACGATAGGTTTTAATCGAATTTGTTGGATATTCCTATACCTATTTTCGTGTTATGTGTTCTGTGTTTTTGTCTGTTACCTGAAAGAAGGGTGTTGTGGCCGAAACGTTCTACGTCCCTGTGCTTTGTCCCTTTTGGAAGTTCATACATTACCTTTCCCCTCTTGTTCAATAAAGAGTTATGAACACAGTGGGCTAATCACCTAATTGTCAGAAATCGTGAGAACAATAACATGTTTCATGTATTCAACCATTGTTGGTGGATGGGATGCCTGCATATATATCGGGGATCATGTGTGCCTTCATGGCTGAGTGTAGGGTTGGCCCCAACACTGCTCTGTAGCATTAATGGGATTTGATTTTTTTAAAACCCAGAATACCACTACTGTTCCCCAAGAAACAAAATTAACCACTTCTATATATAAAAATCACAGCAACTTCGGATAATCGCAACAATTTTGCCGCTCCCGTCGTGTTGCGATTAATCGAAGTCGACTGTAATACGTTTTTTAGGTTTTGCTAAATAATGAAAAAAGGATGTCAAGCTTTGAATATTAATCTGATTTTTTGATAATTTTCTTTCATCACCTGATTTTTTTTTTTAATCGATCCTTTCCAGACTATTGACTGCTCCAATTTTGCAGCACTTGGTCAGCTGATCAGGGTGGTGCCTAAATCTTCTCTAGAAGGTGCCAGACTTTACGACTGCCTAGATGACGTCATAGAAGCGGCTGAGAGGGAGGATGAATACAAGTTGCCCAAGAACTTTCAGAGAGGACTGTGGACAATGGTAGGTACAGTGATAGCAATCTTTTAAACATGTACAGTCTCCCCCAAAAATTAAGAAAATAAGTTAATAAATATAGAATGAAATAGATAAATAATGATAACATGTATTTAGCAAAAGGGACATTTGATGGAAAGAGATGACTTGGTGCTTAAGAATATTACCTAAGTGTGGCTTTATAAGAATAACAGGGAGATATGTGTGATATATTGTAAAGAATTTAGTACTGAATGTTATTCACTACGGATGGAATAAGGAACGAACGAATTCGTCATCACATTCTTACAGTGGACGACTGACGCTATTAAGGGAACAATTCGTTGCTCTTCAGCTTCAGGAAGTTTGGGGATATCATTATCAATTCTTTTGTTGTCTTTATCAAAAAAGGTTCGCAAAGTCTTGACACGTGACAGCAAATCTGTGTCAGATTTCCTTGAAAGTGAAGACTTCCCAGTGAGATTTGCTCCTGTTATTCCAAAGTCTGAGTACGACCAACTTGACTGGGATCTGTCGGACGAAAGGATCAGATCAAAGGCTTTCAAAATAGCAGAATACATTGATGATGAGGAGGTGTGTATCTATCATCTATATCTGTTGTTTTATGTGTGTTTGTTTTATGTGTATATGAAATATATACATACACAAATATATACCATATATATATATATATGTATATATATATATATATGTCTATATATATATATATATATATAATGACATATCAATGTAGGGTTACTTATACATCTGTGCATGTTGTGTAGACCTATATCTGTAGTAGCATGTAAGTCTGTTTTTGCATTGTGTTTATCGTAGAGATATGCATATCTATTTTAAATATTATCTTACACTCAAGGAAAAAATAAGTATGTGTGTATTGAAGCCACAATAACTGCCGTTTAGATTATTGTAAAAAGCATAATTTTTGGAGAATTATAACTTTATTTAATAGACAGCAAATGGAATGGAATTTATTTGATCGGCACTCACGTGACCAACGCAATATCCTCCCAATTTTGGTCCCTGCTTTCATCAGTTCCCAAGTTAATACGACGTGTAACCACAGTTGATTGTTTATTTCAAGGATACCATTTGGGACGGTCCTCCCTGTTATAGGCCTCAAACCGGGTATACCTATTTGGCTCTTAACATTGCAGACCGGGATCTGTCTAGCAAATGAATATATGATGAATGTACCGGTCTTGTCTTTGTGTTGTTACTCGTGGTCTGCGTCCTCTGTGACAGTCACCTGTTGTTCCAGTGGCAGTGTATCTCGTCCACAAGCATCCAATAGTGTTTATATGGACATTGACATGTTGTGCAATTTCGTGCTGAATGTAACATTCCAATTGCCATTCATCGTTAATTTTCACTCAATCGTGGCATCTTTAAACCTGTCACAACTGTCACAACCCGTTTAAATTAGTGTTTATTCAAATGGTAAAACGCAGACAAAGTGAATTACACAGTGAACACATTAACATGGTTAAGACTAGATGGACAAATAATTTCATAGGAAAAGTCGTGCAAAGAATGAAATGTACTCATCAAGGCTATGTGTAAAATATTGGCATGGCTAGTTGGCATCTTACCGAATTGTGTAGGGTAAAAGTTTACACACTAACTTTTTCTGTGAAACAAATCTGTCCACTCTTGTCTTCATGGCATGACCACCATTTTTACCATTACTGTAATACATTGGGTTGTCATCTGTCACAGAGCGATGTGATTGCAAACCTACTGGCCAGGTTGGACTTCAACAACCCAAGGATCCAAGAAGAGATCTTTGAAAATGAAAACGTTGCCAGAATCATATTTAGCCACATCAATGACGTTGATGCTGATCTCTTCGAAAGTGGCGATTCGGAGGGAGCAATGTTAGAGGAACTTGCTGAGGAAGTTGAACACATGTCTACCAGAACTGTGAGTAAAAAAATCTATCCATGAATTTTGAAGTGTGTATTTACATATTATGGTCCGTTACAACCATCCTTTATTTGTGTAAACAATGGCAGTCTGAATCTGTTTTGTTATCTTTGTATTACAATGTCCTGTACATGATGTGTGAAAATATGTATGTGCTTCAATGATAAGACCTTACAGGCTGGTATAAAGTTTGCTTCTTCCACGTTTTAGTGTTTCTATTTCTCTATTGGTCTTGCATATAATTTATCAGCATGCATTCGGATGAATAATTTGAAAGACAGCAAGTTGGGAAAATGAATTCAAGATAACTCATGAAGGAAATGGTGAGAACAATAACATGTTTTCCAAATTTACTAGAAATAAGATTCGTGCAAATAAACCAATAACACATTGTGCACTGAGAGAACAGTGATAATGTGTTACCTTATTTTTACCGGATTTCGATAGCAGGGGAGAATTTAGCGATTCTGGTCAGCTCGTTGTTAGGTCTATCGCATTTGACACTTGGTCAGCTCGACTCCCAATATTATAGGAAGTTGGTGCGAAAAAGAAATATGATCATAATGAATAACAATGTCATCTTCCATCTCTCTGGTTGAAATTGTGCATAGTTTTAGACAACTAGCTCCAATAGCCATATTTTACGTTTCTTTGTTATCTACTGCCCGCATAAACTTTTCACAAACTTAAACATTTGATTAAGTTTTCCTTTCATTGTTTAGATTTAGATATATAACTTTTACCTGTTTTCAGCTGGAGAAAAACTTCGAGTTGTTGAAGAAACGAATTAATCTTCAAAGCAATTGCCAGAAAGAAACAATTTGTCTGGACGAAGGCCAGGCTAGAGTTCTTGGACCACTGTTTTTGGCAGCAAGGTAATGGGATGATGGGAACAGGTAATGTAGTCATGTGATCATGGGAACAGCACATGGGCTTGATGTGTGTTAGCGAGGAAATGTATGTCTTTTCCATAATGAGAGCCCACCAATACATTTGTGATATGATTTGTATACATTAAACATAATTTTATCTATCATGCAATAATTTTGAATCATGTCAGGCTTTTGGCAAGAGCAATTTTAATTCCTGGATCCACAGTCACAATGATGCTGTCTCTAAACTGTGAATTTGCGGAAGATTAAGAATAGTGGTTAAGTTGTTCACACTGAAATAAACAAACCGTTTTATCTGGTACTGCTTGACTAGTTTGTCCTGAATAAGGTGCTTTAAAGTTAGTTTTAGTCATCCACAAGGACCATCTAGTCATCGATGGTTTTGTCATTTGGTGTGTCATCTCTGGAAATGAGCGGACAGATTGGTGCCCAGGCCAATTGGGTTGCGTTGTTTTGATTACATGTATAAAAAACAAGTCTAAATCAGACACATTTATGAAGCTGTAATCAAATGTTGTGCATGGTCTGTCATTTCTTTTCTTACACAGACCGAACGAAATGGAATGTTTGACCAAAAAGACACTGAAAATCATCGTAGAAAGCATTGGACAGAATAACAAGCTATGCAACAGGATGACCACAGCTGTGATCCAAACACTTTTATCGTTGGTCAACCCCACACAGGTCAGTGAATGACCCCTGACCCCTGACATGTGATATGACATTTTTTGTTAGTTTAACGTCGCTATCGCCACATTGAAATAATTTGATTTGTGTGTTTGATTTCTTTTGTGTTTTGAGTGTTGTTGTTTGTTTGTCTATTTGTTTGTTTGTTGTTGTTTTTTTGTGTTTTGTGTGTGTTTTTGTTGTTGCTGTTTATTTGTTTTTTGTTGTTGTTTTGTTTTTTGTATTTCATTTTTTTCTGTTTGTTTCTTGTTGTTATTTGTTGTTTGTTTTTGTTAGGGGTAGGGGAGGGGGGAGGTAGGGATGCATTGAACAAAACTTGGAATCATTAGTTTTGGGTTTTCATTTTTTTGTAAATGATTTTTGATATCGCTTTACACGTTAACTCACCGCCATAATGAATACCTACGATATGTGGTAGATTTTATAATGATAGTATTATATAGTCATAAGACATAAATGCACCTCTCAATTCTACTTCGTTGTTGTGATGGGATTGCCTGAGCGTCTTTATGACCCAGATGATGATGCCTGTTGGAGCCAAACAGCCAGAATGGTGAAGGCCAAAGGGTAGAGGCCAGACTGATGCGCTGGTAGACCAACCACCAATCTCTGATACAGTTAGGCAATCACGTGCTTACCTAGAATATTAAACTGACCTAGAAAATCCCAGACACCAAAAAGTAAGATTGGAAATGATAAAGAAAGGAATACAATATATACGTAGCTAGTTAGTCCTCTCTAAAACATGCCTTATTTTTCAGACGAGTGACGAAGGAGAAGATTTGGAGATTCTGTATGGTTGTATGGTCTGTGGATTCACAAAGGCTCAGATAGAAGCTCTCAGTGATGAACAGGTGACTTTCAACTCATTCCTTTCTTTTTTGTACTTTGGCTGTCTATCTGGTATTACTAAATATCTCCTTCTATTTCTCATGCATTTACCTCTTGTAGGCTTACTATTTATAGCGTATCATGTCTTTAATAGCGTTATATTGTTTTACTCTTTTGATAAACAAAACCATGTTAAATTTACTTATGCATATTGTCTTTGTGTTGTTGGTTGTTGTATGAGTGTTTAGCTTCGCAATACGCGCGCGCTTGTGTGTTTGTCTTATTAATTGTTGTTTTCTATATCCGTGTTGTGTGTGTAAGCTAGTAGTATTTTACAACGAGAAATTGATACAACAGTATGTATCGTACAGTTTCCAACACTTTTAGATTTGATTGATAGTGCTTCCAAAGTGAGCACGAAGATGAAGTTACTGCATCAAATTGGATGAATGAACTGGTCAATTCAAATGTCAATAATGTGATGACCGTATAATTAGAACAAAACAATTAAAGCAACAATTTGATGCAATGTTCTTTGGTGGCGTTTATGTACACCGTAAGTGCGCATGCGCATTGCTTATTATAGGGTAGACTGCTGTCCACTCGACAATT
>JARBEQ010151689.1:0-13170 GCA_030265355.1 Tritonia tetraquetra | reverse complement strand
GCTTGGCTTAATATCTCGATCCAGAGAAATCCAGACTCATTGTGCTGGCCCTACACTGTAATGGTAAAAGGGAATTGAATAAGAAAGAAGAAAGAATGTTGAGTATGTCTGTATGTATATTTATCAGTGTTTTTTATTTAAAGTGAATTTGCAGTAATTCATACTATGTCATGACAGTGCTTACCAGGTTGGAGCTGTCAATGTAGTCAAGGTCCAATGGTAAGGGGAGATTTCCAACAGGGCTATTTTCACTTAGCACCCTGTCACAGGAAGTCGTGATTTGGGGCACTCCAGGGTACCGGATGACAGTAATTTCTGCTATTGCAAAACCAGACTTTGGTAAATTACCATCATCTTTGGCTTCAAGGTTGATCTAGGATAAGACGAGAAGGATCAAATCATGAGGAGAAAAATCTTAAAACTTGGTCAACGGTGTAATATTTCTCAGTTTCCTAAGACTTCCTTGATAGGACACTGGTCTCTTGCAGATTAGTGTATGTATGTATATCCTTAAGAGCCATTACGGCTTTTGGGCCGGAGCTTAACCCGGTTTCAGTAGCGTGAAGCGGACAAGTGACAATTTGTCACTTTCTGGATAGGACGCTGGTCTATCGCAGAATACTTTCCCAAGACTCGTTTGAGAATTGGTACCCATTTCTACACCTGGGTCGGGTGAGGCAAACGGAGTAAAGTCTCTTGCCCATGGAAAAAACGAAGTGCCTGAAGCCGGACTCAAACCCACGACCCTCGCCATGGAAGTCTGTAGTCTAGACCACTCGGCCACCTCGCCTCCTCTCTTGCAGATTACTTTCAAATAAAAGTCAGTGTCTATCTAGGATTTGTGAGTATTTAGCAGATGGTACAATGGCATTTAGGGGTCCCAGTGGGACAGAGTCACGGTTCTCGCCTCTAAAGCGAAAGGTACAGAGTCCGATTCCCGGCAGTGACACAGGTATTTTTCTCCTATTATTAAATGTGTAATCCACACTTCTGCAATTCTATTTTCAAACTACGGGCAATCAAATGAACAGAAAACTCAAAGAAAAGAAATTTTGAAACCATATATGTGACAGGTTCTGACAAAATGGAACATTCAGAGATATTGGTATCATTACTAAGGGGAACTCGGTGAAAACCAATATGCCACTCCCCTGATCCTATTCAGGTAGGTAGGATCAAAGAACCTAGTCCTATCAGAGATGGATGATAAACTTGGACGTCCTGTATTCACGTTGTGCACGTTAAAGAACCCTTGGCAGTTAAAAATCGATAAGAGTAGGCCGCAAGGCCGCTGTCCGGGCAAAATTAATCCCTACCACAAAAGGTTGTAGTGGGTTGATCACCTGCTTGGTTTAATATCTTGATCCTCATAGTGCTGGCCCTACACTGGTAATGGTAAAAGGGAATTAGATAAGGAAGAAGAAAGACAATGGCATTTAAAGATGGTACTAAAAATGAATTGTTTATCTCAACAAAGATGGTGGCATTTGTTATTGTTTATAAGGAAGGCATCACCTCAAGTTGGCACCATCAATCGTTAAGGAAAATAGCATCATTGCCGCTTCTGTCTATTCACAGTTCTGAGGTGCTCATTTCTACACCCGGGTCAAGAGAGGCAATCAGAGAAAAGTTTCTTGTCCAAGGAAAACCTGAAGTGCCTGAAGTTGGGGTTCAAACCCATGACCCTCAAAACCATATCTACCACTGCACCATCTTGAGCTGGGCATCTACTTGCTTTTTAATTAACTGGATTGCTGGGTTATTTGGTTACAATTAACTGGATCAACCCAGATCGATCCAAATTTCAGGTCTTATCCAGCATATAGACCTGGATTTGTAAAAAGGCATTACATTGGTATGCTGAGACAGGGTTTTTAATCTAAACACTGTGAAGATTTTCACATCGATTTGGATTTACACGACAAACTAGATTGACACAAAGATAACTTGCTGATATCTTCTTATCCCCCCACCCCCCATCCCCCTTTTTCAATTAATTATAGCCTGGAATTGCGTAAAACGGATTGAGGCCTAAGAACTGGACCTCCAAGTTGAGAGCTATAACTGGGTATCCAGAAGTTAAATCCAAATTTCAGCCCAGCACTATTGCTGATCCAACCAAGTAGAAAAAACCAAGGAAGATCGAGAAGAGAGAGAGTGTAGCCGAATACCAAAAACACTTCAAAATGAACACTTACAATGTATGGGCTCTCGTCTGCCGTCAAGAGGGAGGATTTTACGTAGATCTTTCCGTCGTTTGATAGGAAGAACAAATTCAAGGCCTTAGTTGTAGTTGTGGCAGAATATGTGACGATATCCTGTGGAAAACAAACATCAAATCATCATTTTAATATGTCTACACCCCATACATCATTGATAAAGCTAATGAATTTTGAGGCTAGCGTAATGCTTAGTCATGAATGATGCACAACGCTCTCTATTAGCACTAAGAACAATAGTCAGCAGTATTAATCATAAAAGGTCCAATATCTATTATCACATAACATATATTATTCAGCGAAACTAGCTAAAAAAAGACACTTAAGAAGAAAAAGAGGTCACAAAAGCAGGGATAAAAAAGGTTTAAAGTTACTACTTTTACACCATGGCAAGACATAGATATGAAATGGCAAGACGTCCCATTTATCTATCTCTGATATGACTTAATTTGATAAGGAATCCACAGGGCCAGAGCCATAAAAAGTTGATAAAGTTCAAAGGAAAAAATCCACATGTTGCCACCAGGATTCAAAGTGCTACACTACAAAGCTCCCAAAAGTAGGGATGCATCAATATGCTGATAACAAATACAAAATTGACACCGTAAATAAGATGAAACATCTACGAGTCAAATAAATAAATGGTGAAATTGAGAAATCCTACTCACCTGTGCATCATCATCTGTTGCTGAAACCGTCTCAATCACCTTTCCTACTTGCTCGGTCTCCTCAATGGTAATTAAGTAGCGTTGCTTTTCAAATTTTGGAAAATTGACATTGCGGTTGATTCTTATGACGACTGTGGCATCATCATAATCATCAGGATAGTCTCTGTCAAATGTCCTGATGTTGAACTGAGCCATTGACAAAATACATTTTTTTAAAAAGATTAATTCCTTTGTTACAATAAAGAATACAGAGCATGTTTCTTTCTTTCATTATCATTTCTTGGTTTACCTTTTGGTGTTAAGTGTAGAATATTAACAATAATTATTCTTGTAAAAAAATTCACACATCAATTCTGTCTTTCAAGATGCATTTATGAAATTTGTGTCTTGTTATTCTCTAAGGTAAGGAAATTATGTGTTTCATCAATTATATAGAATCATTTAACTGTCATCATAAGACATAGCTAAATTACAGTCTGAGCACAATTTGAAATATTGAATTAAAAAGGAAGTAAATCATGATTCTGACCTCATAAGTGAAATCTGTACCATCTAACAGACTTCTAGCTAATAGAATTTCTCCTGTGAGGTAGTTAATGTTGAAGAAGTAGGCAGCTTTGTTGTTGGGAACCTCAATAAACACTGGTGGAAGCTAAAAAAAAGATGTGCAATTCAAAATTCGAATTAAAAAAAACAACAAAATTAAAACATCAACAACAACAAAATTACAAAGAGATAGATCTATCTTGTGAACTGACAATTCTACAAGGCAGATAGAAACAATTTGAAAAGACAAAGTGGTTTATTCTAACAAAGTTAAGGTTGGAATTTTAGTTGAAATTCTTAGTGGAATCAAATAAGTATGTTATCAGTTAAAACAACAACAACAACAACAACAAGAATCTGACCTATATTAAAAGCCTTAACACTCTGCTTGTAACCTAAAAATAAACTTGTAAAATCTACTGGAGTTTGATCATTTCACAAATGTAAAAGACAAGTTAAAAGCAAACAAACATTCAAACAAATAAGATAATAGATTTTTGTGATGCCATCTCAAAGAGGCTTACCTTGGAATCGGCATCAGTAGCCTCAACCTTGTCGAATACTATTGTGCCTTGGGAAGAGTTTTCATCAAAGGCGAATACTTGATAAGTGTTGGGACTGACAAATTGAGGGGACTGTGTGTTTCTTGTCACAGTCACCAAAACATTGGCCTGATCAGTTTGTTGGGGTTTTCTGTTATCAACAGCTCTCACTTGTAACTGAAAAAGCATTTACATTTAAATCAATTAATTGTTGTGAAAGACATCCATGAGAAAAAGAAAGTTTAAAGTTGTTAGTTTTACACCCTTGGCAACACATTTCAGGTCATATCAAAGGTCAGATCTCCACTAAGACTTTCATCCATAGGAAAAGCAAAATGAATTATAGGGGCTGCTGGAAGTTAAATATTAATGAATACAAGAGATAAGGAAATCTGTAAACTTCCAAATGAGACAAAGCACAGGGACGTATAATGTTTCAGGTAACAATACCCTTCCTCAGCTAACAGGCAACAAACACACAATACATAACACGAAAAGTGGTAGAGAATTCTCAAACAATTCAATTAAGACCTGTCACCAGTTTGGTTTTACCTCTCTTGGCGACAGGTCTTAACACACCCATGAATTATTGGCCTTAGTGTTCATTTAGATACAAGTAACACACACTTGACGATACACAATACATTAGTTAAACACATTAAAAATATTGTAAATAGCAATAACTCTCATCTACTTTATTGTTGGAATCAGGATTCTCATATGGTGCCTCCCTACGACCTTTTTCATCCACTCTCATTTATCTTTCTCTCCGTCTTTCTCTGTCAGTCTGTCTGCTTGTCTGTCCATCTTTCCCTCGTGCAAACACACAAGCATGCACACACCCATACATACATACCTATCTACCTACATACATACATACAATACACACACATACATGCATACAAACATACATACAAACATACATACAGACATACATACATACATAGGCTACATGCTTTGTACAGATTATTATATAATAATGGATTGTATTGAAAACTTTGCAATACATGATTACTGTTTACTTCAAATTGGAATACAAGAAGGAATGTGTGTGTATGTAGTTGAAATGTAATTTATGAGTCATGCAAAAAGATGATATGCCACACAAAAAAAATATATTGCGTTAGAATGAGCGACAAGGCCATTTAGGCACTACGTGAGATGGATGTGTCTGTTTTTGTCTTTTCATTCTATGTCAATTTTATAACATTTGATCACAGGGTTTGTTAGCAGTGTGTTTAAAGTGACATGCATGTTGAGAGTTTGTTAAAAATATGTGTGTAAATATAATTCATGGTAACTTTTCAACAGCAAGGAATATTAAAACAAAATTTATCATGGTACATTTAGATTTTTGTGTTCTGTAATTTGAGTTTAGTGTAAAAAAGGGGTTTAAACGTAGTCAACAAATGCTTGCAATAATCGTATAAGGCAGCTAGTCGACAGGTAATGGACTCTGTGACCACAAGGTCATGGCATAACAACGGCTGCTGCCAAGCAAACGGGGGTGGCTGGGGGGTTGGGAATGTGGTCAGCAGGGTTCACCACGCGCTCATCACTGGACTACAGGCATGCTCATTTGTGGGTGTCTACCCATTTTCATGTTATATGTTCTGTGTTTGCTGTCTCTTAGCTGAGGAAGGGCGTTGTTGCCCGAAAAGTTCTACGTCACTGTGCTTTGTCCCATTTGGAGGGTTATACATTTACTTACCTGTTTTATTCATCCATAGGAAAAAATTTGTTCAAAGCAAAAGTATGGGCCACATACACTCTTTAAAGTTGTTTTTAACAAAATCTCATTCATAAATGATCCACTTACACGATATGGCACTGTAGAAGGATTTGGCTCATCTGTCAGTTTCTTAATGATGAATATTTCCCCACTGAATGCGTTGATATCAAAATAATTCAAAGAATTTGCATCTGATCTGGCTCGATCAAAGTCGTACAACACTGAGTCCTGCGAAAAATATATATAATTCCTTATTGTTCAAAAAAAAAGATCACAATGATTTTTAATCTTTACAAATCCAAAATTGCGTTAAATGTTCTGTTTATTTCTTGGGTAAAAGATCATTCTTTGTGGTGTAAAAATAAACTGGGACAATGAATCCCCCTTGAACTATCCATATTGTTGTTCAAAAGTGGAAAAATAATTTTTTTCTCCATTTTTCTCACTTCTTCCATGCTTAGAATTGTGAAATTTGTAAGTTTTATTATCAACATTGTACCAAATTTTGGTGACAATGATAATAATAATAATGATAGTAATATTAACAGCAATAATACCGACAATAATAATAACACAATAATAATAATAATGAAAATTATAATGATGATGATAATAATAATAATGATAATAATAATAATAATACTTTATTCATCTTTTCAACAAATGTGTAGTACAGACGTTTCATTACATGGATTCACATCGTGAAGGACATTAAAATATGACGATTATAGATTAAAGTAAATCCATCATTTACCATACCCACTCGATGTCAGTCTATTTTTGTCGATGACATATCTTTTCAGATATGAATAAAGAGTAAGAAAACAACTGAGAACAGGTTAAGAGTTTACCTTAAGAGTTTAGTTTTAGAGAATTTTTTTGTCCAAATACACCTCGTTCTTTACCCAAAGAGAATAGATGGAGAATTTAGCATTAAGAAGAATCAAAATGGCTTACTCCATCTGTGTCAGGCGCTGAGACATTGAGGAAATTGGTGCCCACACTTGTCAGCTCAGATATTGTTATGGCGTAGTCAGCTCTAGTGAATTGAGGACCATTGGTGTTCCGTGACACAAAGACATTAACCACTGCTGTGCCACTCAATTGTGGCCTGGCCGAGTCCCAAACTGCGATAATGACCTGTTTGAAAAGATTTGGCATTGAAAGGCATCACATGTAAATATACGGCCACAAAAATAAAAATCTGAAAATAATTATCTAAAGTTGTTGGTTTTAAACCTTTGGCAACACATTGAAGGTCATATCAAAGGCAGTACCACCAATTCATGGTCCATCTCCAATAGGACTTGATTCAATAAAGAATCCCCATGGTCATAGCTATAAAAAGTTGAGAAAGTTCAAAGGAAAAAAAATCCTCACATCACACACTGGGATTCAAACCCAGCACCTTCTGTTCAAGATGTGAAAGCATTACGGATATGCCACAAAGCTCCTAATAAAATTCTGAATGCAACTGACTAGTCCATCAGGGCATAACACTAGAACTCAAATTGTAATAGTAAAAAAATAGTTTGAGAGTCCACTGGATAAGTTTTACACCCTTTTCAGGACAGAAAGGTCATATCAAAGGCAATTCAATAGAACTTGAGACGATTCCATATGAATGTCCAGGGCTGAGCTATGAAAAAAACTTTGAAAGGTCAAAAGAAAAATCTGCACAAATCCACACTCAAACTCAAGCCTCACCATTCAAAAAGCAAGTGACTTAACCACTGCACTACAGGCATCCAATTCCACTGTTAACCCTTTACAGGGCTAAACCGCAGTGGCACATTCTTTCAGTTTTTACTATGGCAGAGGAGGTGCCCACAAGGGCAACAGTAATTTGTTCATTGGCCTTATTCTATGATTAATATTGTTCAGTGCATTGCTTGTGGTGCCAGTAAAAAGATGATTGGACTGAACAATTGCTTGTCTGAAATCCTTGGATCCATAGCTCTTCCAGCTCTATCCTTTGCCACATGTGGCAGTGTGTCAGCATTTGTGTCAGAACATTGCATTGCAGTATTAATGGAGCTTGATCAAACAAACAAACACGACCTCACATTTAGTTTGAAGTCAATCTCTTTTTAAAAAAATTGCCCTTTCAACTCTTTTTCCTGGCTGGGATTCAAACATCAGACCTGATCCATGACCAAGTGCTTTATCACTGTGCCACAGAGTTCCTGTTGTCTTTCATGAGCACCATGATAGTAGTATACTTTGGAATGAAAAGGTCCATAAACAATTCCCTGAATCTTCTTAGAAATTAATCCAAAATGGTAGTCTTCGCAAAAAGCCACCCGTGTAGTTTAGTCATTTATCCATTAAAATAATATGAGATCAATCTTTTTTTGTTTGATCTAACTCCAGAGCACTGTTGGGTCCATCCCTATGTTCAGTCATGGAAGGCACACAAGATACTTGCCATATATGCAGGCACCCTGACCACCACATACGGATCAGAGAGTTTCAGACAAGCAGGTGATCAGCTCACTGTATTCATATTTCTATACTGGCACCATAAGCATTACACTGAGACGGGCCAATAAACAAATTAACGTAGCTCTTGTGGGTATCCCCCCCCCCCCTCCCCCCAGCTATTGATAAAAACTGAGAGGTTCTACCACTCTGGACATAGTGTGACTGATCTATTAAAACAAAACATAAGTCAGAGAATCCACTTTCAAGATATTGCCCCAAAATCCTTGTAGGGATATTATTTTGACTTACTCCACCCACCGGCTTCATTCAATATAATCTCAGTAACTGTTCAACCTGGTGAAATAAAAGTAAAGGATTTGGAGGGGAGCAGGCACCAGAGAATGATAAAGAGGTGGCTAATTAGCTCAGTTGGTTAGAGCGTGGCCTCGGTCTCCGGCTAGGCGGGGTTGTCTTACACCCTGCTGTGGGTTCAATTCTCACTGTCGTCTTTTCCACTTTTCTTTCTAAGGCTATTTTTCTGTGTTTTTCTGGCACTTATAACATTTTTCTACCTTGATTTATCATTGTAAAGAGAAATTGCTGGCCTTCAATACTGATATCAATGTCTCTTAATGTATAATTCCCACCTGTGTTCCACTTTATCCAAACCAGTAACATTTTGAAGCCTGACTAACTATCCTTACCTTATATTGAATCTCATTGTCTGGTTTTAGACTTTCAATCACAGAAACTCGGGCAGGACTTCTAGGGTCCAAACTTTCTCGTGTCAGACCAAAATATTTTGTGGCTGAGTGTTCACCTATGATTTTATAAACAAGACTTCCCTGAAAAAACACAAAACAAAAACAAATCAATAAATAAATAAATGTATCTTTCTTTCTTTCTTATCCAGTGCCCTGTTACCATTACAGTGTAGGCCGAATGTATAAATGAATCAATAAATCAATAAGTAGATAAATATATAAATATATAAAGTTCTAAAGTTGTTAGTTTTACTCCAACTTTCAAAACATAAAGGTCATATCAAAAGCTGCCCAATGGAGCTTGAGAATCTCCAAGGCAGAGCCAAGAAAACTATTTCAAAGTCTCATGTCTTTTGCAACAAAAAAAAAATAATCAAAGATAGTGTAACAGAATGTGAAAACTCCCCAAGGATTTTTCGAGCATAGCCTAGACAAATCTTAGGTCCTGAGAAAGGAAATCATGAAAAAGTGGAATCAAACCCTCAACCTCCACATCCAGAGGTATGAAACTTAAACACCCAGCCATGGACACCAATACATAGAAATCTAAAGAATTCACATGCAAAATCAATGATGAAAAACTGACTAAATTATATATTATGTGTTTCAGTTTGGTTTTAATTCATAATGTTACACAACATAAAGACACAATCATTCATCCATAAGACAACATTTAAAATAGTAAGCTTTGTCATAGGACTTATGAATTCATTGGTACCTCTAAATCGCTATCAACACCAAAAACTGATATGCTCTTGCTACTTTCATCTTCCAGCAAGTTGAAGTCGTACGTGCTTGGATTGAAATTTGGGGGTGAGTCTATCTGGACAATGAATCTAATCGTTATTGAACACTGACGTGGATTTGGATAGCCTTGGTCACTCGCTGTCACAGTAAACTGTAAAATGGGTAAAAGACAAATAGATGAATAACATCTAGATAGATGATAGATACAATTCTTACAAATTTATATCAATTCTTGTCATTTAGAGCACTTACATTTTCAATGATTTCCTTAACATTTCAAATTGTTTCCTTAAAATTTCATAAATTTCTTAAAATTTAAAATTCGATTTTCAAACATAAAAGAATAACAAAAAGTAACGAATGAAAAATTAAGACTTTCAGGGAAACAATGAACATATAAACTGCAATATCTATTTATATATGGAAAAAAATATTTTAAACCTTAGTTATTTTAAGAGGCCTAAAAAACCCAAAACAAAACAAAACAACTTAAAAAAAATACCCCATAACTTACACTAAATTCGGGAATGGTGGCCATAGATAGCAGCTTAATAAGCCTAATTTCTCCAGTTCTTGAATCCAAAGAGAAAAATTCTCTGTCAACAGGATCTGTTGCTCCAAAAGAGTAACGGATGGTATCCTAGGATAAACATGGAAATTGTTAATTGAAAGTTCAATGAAAAATCATTCAGTTTTTGAAATGGGCTGATTTCATGGGTAAAATTGACCTCTTAGGAGGTCATCTCTCTCTTAATTTCTTATGAATTTATTTTCGTTTTTTGCCTCATTGTGTTCATTAAATTTTCACACAATTTTATCAAACAATATACAGTCGGTTAATCACAATTGCTGCTTAATCGTAACTTTTCCCAAGAAACATAATTAGTTAATTCTATATAAAAGTCATTGGTTAACCCCAACTTTGGATAATCGCAACAATTTTGCTGCTCCCATCATGTTGAGATTAACTGGAGTCGACTGTACTCAAATGGTATTGATGCATTTTAAAAACAATGATTCCTTCTTGAGTTATGATGGATCCAACACCATATGAAAAAATTGATCTAAAAAAAACTATCACATAAATAAAAAATCATCAATAAATTTGTTGTAAATAGACAGTCGATTATTTGTAAAAAAAAATCATTGTGTGTAAAAATAGCTGACTCATTTGGGAGGAAAATATCGATTTTAGGGTCTGGGTGTAGTCCCAAGAAAATGCTACCCTTAAATTGTGTTGTCCGAAATAAATAATGAAACTGCAACAGGCACTGAAATTTTACCTTATCATCATCAGTTAGCTGACTCATTTGGGAGGAAAATATCAATTTTAGGGTCTGGGTGTAGTCCCAAGAAAATGCTACCCTTAAATTGTGTTGTCCGAAATAAATAATGAAACTGCAACAGGCACTGAAATTTTACCTTATCATCATCAGTTGCCGTCACAGTGGCAAGGAGAGTATTGAGATTGGCGTTAACATCAATGGGTTTATTCACATTGCTTGGGCAAATTGGTGGATTGGGATTGCGGATGGTTGTGATGACCAAAGATTTCCTTGCTTTATTTGTTGGAAATTGGGAGTCATGAACAGTGAAAACCAACTGAAATCAAAAATTGATATAGCATTTTCAAAAGTCATAATCCACAGTTTAAGATAAAATTATATAAAGTTAGAATGATTGATATTGAAGACAGATGATATGCAATCGCAGGACTACCAACCCTAACCAAAGGTTATAGAAACAAAGAGGAAAAATCATATTAAAAAATCAAGGCTATTTGATGAAAATGGTAAAATCAGACCATCTGGCAAGTTTAAAAATTACTAGAAACACTGGTTTTGGGGGTTTTTTTGGGGAGGGGGGCTGTGCCCAGAAGTGGAGTGTTTGTCTATAGATCAGAAGGGTCAGGGTTGAACCTGCCTGCAGCAACACTCGCGAGTAAGACAATTTGCTATAGCTCACGGGACGATGCACAGTGGGAACCGATCAATAGTGGTGTGTACATGACGGGGCACGTGTTTGCTTTGCTTTGCTTGATGTATAATTATGTACTGTAATGTTATGTATTATGTCCTTTATAATGATTGATTGTAAAATACAAATTTCCTTAATGGCATAAAAATAGTTGACATCTTATAAACAGATAAATGATATTAATAGTGTGAGATAAATGAACTCACAACACAATAATCAAAATGGGCCATAGAAACACGCACATTAATGAAAACACACAACAGGATATTTCTAAAAGATTGAGTTTTGCACAAACACACACAAAAATGGACAAGGATCCTTGAAATGAGGAATATGTAAAATGAGTATTATTTAATGAAATGGTTGAGGCATAGACTTAATGACAAGAAATCTATGAGGACAAAGAATATGTGGACAAGAAATATGTATTGGACTGTTTCAATAGTGTATCAATTGTCTATCAATATTGATTGATAGCTTGGGCTCAAATTGTTTAAAAAGGCCTATAAAACTGCTTTTAAAACAATTCAACATGAAAATGATAGAATCCTGGTCTTGTCTCAGAAGGCAAAGCAGCTGAGAGGTTATGACAGTGAACTTCCAATGTTCCAGGCACTTCATGGCTTTGTTAGGGAAAAAAAACAACTTCACTCTGATCAAAATGCTGAGGAAGGTTTTGAGACAAAACATTTTTTTCTTATGTATTAATGTCCTTTTAAGTGAAGCGGTTTTATAGAAGTAAGCAGCACAGTTATAAGCGTAAGGGCTTATAAGAATGATTGCTTACTTGTGCAATTGGTTTCATTATTTTCCAATTTTATTAATTTTTTTTCAATGACATAGAATAACCAAGCAGGAACATGTCTTGACAATTTCACAAATCAAACAATGTGCTTGCATCGCTATGCTATATAGCATAACATAGTATAGCATAGCATAACATAGTATAGCATAGCATAACATAGTATAGTCAATGTAAAGAAATAAGAAAGAGTGAAAATGACAAAGAGAGTTATAAACAGAATGAGCATCACTCATGTTGTACAGGCTTTATAATAATTTAAAAACAACAACTTTGTAATTGATACATGTAACAGCGCTTACCGTATATGTCTGCAAGCGTCCACCGTCTTCCTCCAGAGATCTCATCAATGAAACTTTTCCCACTCTCGCTGCTTTCGACCCAGAACTTGTCAAAGTGAAGAAATTACCATAGCCCTCCACAAGTTCATAAACCAGTTCACCCTGAAAAAAATGTAGAAGTTCAGAAGTTGTGCTGGTTCCTATGTTTTCACTAAAACAAATGTCCCAGGGTGTCGACTTCGGATGCCACTCCCCTGATCCTATTCAGATAAGTGGGACCAAGAACCTAGTCCTATCGGAGACGGACGATAAACTCGGAGGTACCGTGGGCACGTTGCGCACATTAAAGAACACTTGGCAGTTAAAATCGATAAGAATAAGCCACAAGGCTGTTGTCCGGGCAAAATTAATTCCTACCACAAAAGGTCACAGTGGGTTGATCACCTGCTTGGCTTAATATCTTGATCC
>JARBEQ010151467.1:0-13173 GCA_030265355.1 Tritonia tetraquetra | reverse complement strand
TCATTCCAGGACAAGAACAGAAAGCTCCATGGGAGCGGGGACGATAGGTGAGGGGGAGAGAAGACAAAGGAAAGAGTATGGACCGGTTTAGCACCCCCCGGCCCACAGAAGGGGTCCCGCCAACCGCCCGTGTGAATAAGCAACATTAGCACACACACTATACATATGAGTGGCCATTTCCAGATTGCTCTCTGTTCACTGTCATGTGTCCAGTTTGCTTGAATTGTTACAATTCACACATTTCGCTCCTTACCGATGGAAAAAAAAAAGTTTGGTTTGCACACCTGCTAGTTGGCATTTTCTTAGTCATAATGATAACCTTGCCATAATGTCAACACAAGAGTGAACTCAATACTTTTTGTTGCCATCATTTTTTCATTCCACATGCAGTCACTTGTTCCGTGTCCCTGAACCCTAACATCTAAACATACCCTGAGTGAAAAAAACAAACCCACAACAATAACCAAAAAATATCTAGTCATACACATACACCAAAGTGAATCTTAATTTACTGTTTTTTTTCCAATTGGAGTATGTTTAGGTTTCAGGCTTCAGGGACATGAACAAGTAACTAACAACACTGACAATGAAGAAGAAGAGGAGCAGAAGAAGAATGAATGATTGACACAAGCAGAGACAATAACTTGTGCATTTGTGAGACAGCACAGCGATTAAACGTGTGCAATGTTTTACGTATAATTCAAAGATGCAATTTTGCACTTCAAATGAATGCTCAAAATGAAGTGTGCAAGCAATTCTAGCAAATCCAACATGCAACAGCAATGCGGAAGTGGACATGCTACAGAGTCCAGACGAGTGTCTTACATCTACAAACATATTCCATGAATACTATAATAAGTTTGGTGGGTTGTAACAAAAATCAAACAGTGAGAAACTAATAACATTTGAACACTTGAATAAGAATTATTTGACATCATTCTATGTTGGTACAGAGAATTTGTTCACTGATTCAAAAGATCATAATCGTTGTCAATGAAGTGTGTATGTGAATATTAGACAAAAGAGTGCTAAATAAATACATTCTCATTTGCTTGGTTAAGTTGCTAAGTTAGCTATCTGTGGAGTGAAAGGCCACTTTGTTGTAAAATAAAAATGACATAACGACAGACACTGTCGTGGGATGTGATCATTTTGTAAAACTCTTTTGAAAACGATAGTTAGCTCTATATATATACAAACCATATTCAGATGAGCAAATATACTTTCTGCAAATGATATTTCATATCGATCCGGAAAATAAATCTCAAAAGCAGCACCTAGGGTTAAGATTACGAGCTTATTCCGTTTGGAAAAAGTTTATTTCATACAGTAATAATATAAGATACGGCAGGTCGTGGGTGTAGAGAAGATCTCAAATAAGGTACGAGAAAGCAGATTGAGGTGGTTTGGAAACATGAAAAGAAGAGATGATGATTATATTGGAAAAAGAGTGATTGATGAAGATGGAGGTTGCTGGAAGGTAAAGGAGAGGTCGGCCAAAATGGCGATGGATGGATAACACATCATACAGGATCTGGGGATACAAATGAAGAGGACGCAATGAAGCGCCCAGCATGGAGTTTTTACATTCGCTGTAGCGACCCTGCACCATGCAGGAAAAGCTGAAAGAAGATCAGGGGTGTAAATGGCAAACGGAAAAAAAGCTCTGAAAACACCAGTAGTAGTGGTGGTGGTAGTAGTAGTAATAGTAATAGTAGAAAAAGTAGCAGTGATGGTAGCACTAGAAGTAGTAGTAGTAGTCAAAGTAGTGGTAGTACAAAATAAAAATGGATGACCATAACTACACTTTCAGCCCATTTAAGGAAAAAGCAAAGAGTCTGAAATCAGACAAAATCTGAAAGATTTACACCCCTGGAAGATATTATAATAATATAATAATACAATGTAAATGCATATCAATTGTAACACAACACTTCATATTCCTAGGACTAGGAGTTTGGGATGTCATGGACCAATCACTGAACAACAGTCATGATTAAAACGACCACTAATAAGTAATGTATCTCTGCATGTCACAGAAAACAGGCTTTAAGAAACTTACATACACTATGCATATCGTTTTTATCTCTATGTTACAAATGAAATCAACATCTTTCTTTCTTTTTTCTGACATTAGTCGATACCTACATCATTCATCTTTTCAGGCACATATAATATCAGTATCAGCGGAGGAAACAGTTCATGAGGACACCACCAAATACCTGAAAGAGTAACGTGAATGTCAGAATAGACAAGTTACATTCATGCCTCACTGACCACTACTAACGAGGCAAGTTGTGAGCTGTAGAATAAAAAAATCATTCACCCACATCAATGTGCTATCTCTTACAACATATTTGTAAAAGCGTTCAGCTCTCATGGCATAACTTTGCAATGCTTTTCAATACATACCGACAAAAAAAACAAGTAAAAAAATGTCGAGAAAGAAAGCTAAGAAACTGATGGGAAGAGGAAAAAAAGTTTTGAACCCTCTTCAACACAGAACGGTCATATCAAAGAATTTCAACAGAATTTGAGATTCCATGAGGTGAATCTCCTTGAAAACTATGAAAGGTCCAGAGAAAAAAAATTGACTTTACCACTGCTCTATGGACGCCCCTGGAAGAAAGGGAAAAAGTAAAAGAGGCTGTAAACAGTTAGTAAAAAAAAAAGAAAAAAGATTGAAATGGGTAACTATCAGAAAAAATACAGCCAACTATCAGTAGTGGGGATTTCTTGACGAGACCAGAGACTGTACAGCTAAGGAGACATGTAACTCTGCCTCACCGTCCATGATAGCTGTGTTGCTTGCAGCGTACGAGAGTGGGGAATAAACTATTTTCAAATAGAGCCATACATATTATATCGTGTTGCATTTTAACTGAACGTTTACCACTAAACTTTGGTTCTTTACCGGCATTATTTTGTTAACCATGCAGTAACCTAGATACGCATTCTACCCCACACTTACATTGTCTCGTTAGCTATACAGTCTCTGATAAGATGCTGCACCCCATGGCACGACAAGGGTTAAGTGAGTAAGTCAGAGAGAGGTTTCATACTGGGAGACATTAAAGTTTATGTTCAAATCCTTGAGAGCAAGAGTGTCAATGAGGATTTTTACTGGAGCTCAATAACAGCATACAATGGCAATGTGACTCCAATAAGATAACACATCTCAAGATCATAATATGTGGGTATATATATGCTATCTATTCAAGTTAAAAAGTATGAAATTTTACAACCTTGCAGTTTTATAGAAACCACCAAAGTATATTTATCAGCAAGTATCATACACAAAGGAAATCTTGATCTCAGGTAGGTAAAAAGAACCCCAACAAATCCAAGGACAGATATAATTTCAAAATGAAAAGAGAACAAAAAGGCAAACTTGGGAAGCACAAATAAATATATTCAAAACTGGAAAACACAATAAGCAACCAATATTACAAAACAACCTACTGTGTTGCGTAGATTTGGAACACAACCGGAAAAAACAACAAAATACATCTGCCTGCTTTCATGAAAATTGAAAGTCAAAGATAAAAGCCCATTAGTGAAAAGCCTTAAGATTGTAGTATTGGGGACTTTTATGACTTGTTAGCCACATTTCCAATAGTTTAAAACAGAAGAAAATGTAACAAATCTACATATTATACAAACGGTTTCTTTTCAGGTAGTCATTCCATTGCTTCTCCAAAAAATGAAGGCTGTAACTATAACAATATATGACATATAAATATGGACTTAACTTATCAAAATACTGTTTTACACAGAAGAATAGCAACATACTTGTACACAATTTGACTATCATTGACCCAAAGTTCTTACTTCAACCCCGTACCGCTTATGCACAATTTGTTTAACATGAGAGGTGACCAACTCTCACACGCTCGCACCACATGTAGTGCGAGGCAGTTTCAACTGAGAAGCGCGCAGACACTACATGTAGGGCGGCGACCTCTGGCTACCTCTACCTTTATAATGGAAGTTTCCCATTTACTATTAATAGCAATCATACCAGAGAAAGCCCGGTCAAATCTATAAATAACAATACTCCCAAACTGACAACGTGGTTGCTTTGCGTCACTATCGATCGATAAACATGTGTCAACCACTTTGTTCTCATTCACAGCTCTCACTTTCACTGTGTCGTTGGAGTTGCAGAGCCACGCTTTTGGCTCTGGACTTCCTGTTGGACTTATGAGTGGTACAGGGTTTAACAAAAAAATTTGTATGAATTCACTTTTCAGACTTGTTGTGTTTTGACTTTGCAAATGGTTTATTGGTAGAAAAACAACTGGTGTTAAATTGCTATCAATTGGGGCAGCCATTTTCTGATTCATTGTGAAAATAGGTTTTGATTTCGATGTGCAACTGATTCTTTAAAAACGGAGAGACTCTTCCATTTCTCACAAAGTTAAAATCTCAATATCATGATTATTTTATTACAGTAAAACGAAGGCTACCAATAATCATTAAAATATACACATTGCACCAAGGACTTTAAGATTTCTTAACGCCATAAAACTATTATTTGTTCCTCTCCAAACTATGTACTTTGAATTCAAAACATTTTCAGAAGTTGCGTTATTTTTACTATTCAGCAGTCGAACAAATACTATCTAAACCATAAAAGATGACAGTATCATAATTCATCCTTGGGAAGTTGTCTTGTACAGGTCTTTTTAAATTGACAGTCATCCACCAATTTTCCATGCCACGCCCTGAGTTGATTGTAGTTACAGTAAACTTCTGAGCATCCAGGCACTAAAACTGGTTGTTCATTCACCAACACCTTCACATAGTACATGGCTTCGTCAATCTCCTCTTCCTCACCGAATTCATCCGGAACACATTCGTACAAAACAAACATGATATTAGCACCAAACGGCAGGATGTCACTCGTGCGAAAGGTTCTCTCTCCTTGGCTATCAAAATTATCTGCTCGTAGAGGCACTGAATCATTGTAGAGACCCAGAGCACAAAGGAGGGGACCCAAAGTCTCAGCATGACCGAAGGCAAATTGGCCCACAATGAACCTAAGCAGGAAAGAGAAAAAAATTCAGAGCATCTGATGAGACATTGATTAAAATTGAAATAAAAGATTTTGAACAAAAAAAAAGGAAATTCAATTAGAATGTGACAATGACCACATACAAAATACGTTTAAACCTTTCTTTTATTTTTTATTAGATACAAAAATGGAACATTTGATCTATTAGCTCATTGAGTCATTGTACCTCAGAGAATTCCACTGATATTGATCGATACTAATACTATTCAGCAGCCTTAACACTAAATGATTGTTTTCTCCAACAGGTGAAACATTGCATTCAGTTCAACTCTAAATGACATATCTGACTATACTAAAGCAGTGCAGGCTATTAATGCTAAACCAAATAAAATAAATGAAATCACTTGAGGCTTTACCAGAAAGTGGACATTTTTTACCATGTGCTACGCAAGTGCAAAATATGCAAGAACTAGAAGATTGGCAATTGCATTCTTTCAATGATAGTATTGGAAATACAACCATGGAGCAGTCTGTAAGTTGTAGCCCATTGCAATTACGCACTATAGTAGAACTAATGTAATTGAAAAATGTGTGTAATTTACACCTGTTGAAGTATTTACTTCCGAGAATGTATCAGTGTGACTCCAATAACATCACTATCGCAGCTTTTTAATCAACCAAATTTTGTTGATGGGAACTTTGATGGACAAAGTGCGCATGCAAATAAAAGTAACAGCATACATTATTGTACTTTATGAGAAAATGTAATGTCAAAAAGTGTATCCCGTGCATAACGTTTGTCATCATGTTATTTGCTTTAAGACACAGTTCCGGTGTGGCCGATCCCTACACAGCACAGCCGATACGCGACTAAGACATTGATGTGTTAGGAATCCCAGGTCTACAACGGAAAAATCATTCTGATTGGATAGTATTTAAGTTTAAGTGTATTTTTTTTTTTGTTTGTTTTGAAGGCGAGATGCCATCATTTGTTATGAACGGGATTTGTCCGATAAAAAAAATACTAATAATCATGTCGTTTATTCATCATCACACTGGTCATTGGCTTCCTTGCCTCATTAACAAAGCAATCGTGCATGGAAGATTTTTGTTGAATAATGGATGAAGACAATAAAGATAAAAATTGTTGTGTCATCAGTCCAGTCTTAGTTGTTATGAACGAGAGTCTTTATTCTAAATTATAGAGAAATGGCATACCTCACTGTGTTTATTTTTACACTAAGTGACCTACTAAAGTGTTAAAAACTCTGTACAGGTCTTGAAGAGGTTTAGGAGACTTCTGTGACCTTTTATAATATCATGTATCCAATACATCAGTCTCCATCAACACTTTTGATTTCAATACTAACTCTTCCCATAACAGCCACCCTACTATACAACCAGTGCTGGTTTTAGTTGCTTGCTTAGTAGGCTCTGGTATTTTTAAGGGGTTTTGGAATTTTAGGGTGAGTATGGAAAGAGTCAAAAACAGTATTTTGATACAAAAACACTTACCCTTCAATCTCCTCATCCTCCTCCGTGTTTTCAATTTCCATGATGACTTCATCCATTGTTGCAAAAATCTCAGAAACAAGAGGGCAGCTCTGCAACCAAGTTATGTTGTGTCCATAACCATTTTTATAATAGTGCTGTGAAGAAAACAAAAAAGATAAAATCTTTAGCAAACACAGTAAACAGGTGAAATCAGAAAAACAAGTAATAGGATTATATGACAACACAGAAAACAATCTTACTTGAAATACACTTCTGGGAAACCCGGCCAGAAGATTGTATGATGTGACAATGCTTAAGAATTTGAATCATTAATAAAATTTGAATAATAATACAGTAGCCATCGCCAAAATGCACGGTGCTCGGGTGACCAAAAAAAGCGTGCATTTTCATGATTGACATGGATTGCACAATGTTTGACACGCGACTGTCTCATACACGATCAAAGGACCATCAGTATCGATTCGAGGAAGTAAGCAGGGGGAATTCAGGTGACACAGACTCTGCATGGCATGTTGGCTATCTTAGCTTTGGAATTCGTAGGTAGAAGCAGAGGCTGACTGACTATCCTTGCGTCAAGTATAGGATACACTCAAATGAAATTTGTCTCAGTCTATGAAGGCAGGGATTTTTTAACATTTTAAAATTGAATGCCTTTATTTTACATCTCTGTGATGAGAGTAATCACTATAAAATGACGAAATTATGGAGGGAACCAAAGATGATAGTAGTAGTGTTAAAGATTAACGTAATCGAAGCAGTACCAGGTAATGAAAGTAATCAGCGTGAAAAAAATATATAAATTTATATGTACATATCAGTATCAAGACGTAAAAATAAAACATAAAACAAATAATGATATAGTGATGATAACTAATGTTAATAGAAGTGCTTCCACTGGTAACAGTGATGGAAGTTAGAATGGTACCAAAGGGGTAGTAGTAGTGATGGTGATAATGGAGAGAAAGCACTGCATATATTGTGTTTTTCAGTGTTTACTTTCAAATTCATTGCCAAACATTGAAAGTTGTAATATCTCAGAGCTGAATTTTCTACAATTTAGATCCTAAATCTCTGGTGAGGCACATGGGTTCGATTCTCACTATTGCACTCCAATTGTCTTCCTTATATGGCTATTTTTCTGATGCAATCACATTTTCCTCCTTACCTAATAACGATTTAGGATGTTTGTGAAGAAGATAGGGGTCCCAGTAGCGCAGAGGTACGGTTCTTGCCCCAGAAACGAAAGGTACATGGTTCGATTCCCGGCAGCGTCGGGTATTTTTCTCTGTGAAACTCGGTGGAAACCTATATGCCAATCCCCTGATCCTATTCAGGTAGGTGGGATCAAGAACCTAGTCCTATCGGAGACGGACGAAAAACTTGGAGGTCCTGTGTGCATGTTGCGCACGTTAAAGAACCATTGGCAGTTAAATTCCGGGTAAAATCAATTCCTACCACAAAAGGTCACAGTGGGTTGATCACCTGCTTGGCTTAATATCCTGATCCAGAGAAACCCAGACTCATTGTGCTGGCCCTACACTGTAATGGTAAAAGGGATTGGATAAGAAAGAAGAAAGTGAAGAAGATGACAAAAGAATGAATCCATGTGTATATAGAAGCAACTTCAATCAATTTTAAACGGTCAGCTTTAATCTACCTTCAAATCCCCGAGGTATTCTAATGGAACCATATCCTCTTCTTCAAGTAGAGAACACCATGCAGATTGGTTGTAAATAGCTTTCTCATAACCACAGATGAGATAGATCAACCGGATGTTTGCTGGAATATGAAGGATAAAAATAATTAAAATTTCACAATGATTTTATAACAATTCAAAAATCTGAATAAAACTCGCAGCTGAGAAAACAGCTCACACAATAAATCTGAAATCACACTACAGTCGAACTCGAATACATTAGCCTCAGATACAATGGAAGCTTGCTTACAACAGGGCATTTAATCCTGTTTATAGTATTAAATATGACCGTTTAGAACGTCCTACGCTGCCACAACAGGAGGTTCTATGAGCTTGAGTCGACAGATAGTCAAGGCACTGTATCCTGATCATAAACGTTTTTTAACATAGCCAAGGGGTAGCCTCAATGTTCAACAATTAGTTAGTGGTCTTTTTATCGAACTGTTCATGATTCATAGTAATACATTGATCATGGTTCCCAATTATTATATAATGATTGTAGACAATTCAATTGATTGACTGTCACAACAATTCCTTAGGGTTTAAAAAGCATTTTTGCAACTCTTTGACTTCTGGTAATCAAACGTGAGCATTTTAAGAAAAGCTTCAGTCAAGGTTGAACTCTTTCTTTCTTTCTTTATCAATAACCTTTGGTACCTTTCAGTGTAAGGTTTGTGTGATACACAAACTTTCGCCATTGACCCCTATTCAGTGACATCCTCTTTACCTCTACAAGCCTAGATCCTCTCTTTTTTATTACTTCTGAAACTCACATTTTCTTTGGTCTACCTTCTTCCCTAATCGTAGTATTTATAATTTCATTTCTGTTGCCAGTAGTTTGCTTTTATCCACTTTAATACTCTAAAAGTTTATCCTCTACTCCATTTCTGAGCCTATTTTCTAAGATCCTAGCATATAAAGTTTTCCTGATACACCTAGTAAAGATATCGCTCTATAGTTTTCACAGTGCATTGTGGATCCATTTTTATGAATAGGGATGATTGTGCTCATTTTCCAATCTTCTAATAGTGCCATTTTAGTTTTTATAAAACTGCCGGGCATAGTAATACTATCTGCTTCTAAACTTTGGTAACTCATTTCTGGGTAAATTCCATTTGCACCTGGGGCTTTCCTAACTTTTATTTTCTTCTTTGCACTTATTAGTTCTGCCATTGTTATTTCTCCTTCATTATTAGTACTACCTTTTTCATTAGCACTGTAGTTTCTTGGAAACTTATCCTTAACTTCCTTCTTTTTAGTTTATAAAAGGCTTCCATGTCTTCACTACTTTTACTTGCCAAGTGTTTCTTCCATGCATCTTTTTTCTCTTTGACTTTTTTTTGTACCATATCATTCCACCAAGCAGTTCTTTTATTTTTATTATCGCCTCCTACTCCTATAACTTTTCTTCCAGAGGCTTCATGTGCTTTCAGTCATTTGATGTTCTTAAGATACAAATTCAAACAATTTAGTCTCTCTATGAGTCGCTCAATGAAATTAAAGTCACAGAGAAACTTGTTTTTTAGTAATAAAGCTACTCCAGCTCTTTCATTAGTATTGACACCCGAATAAATGAGTGTATGGCTATTCTCTGGCCTTTCTTTTTAGTTTCTTGGTTGTTCCCAAAGTATCTTGTTTTTATTTTTACTTCATTTACTTTTACCTATAACCTTAATGGATTTAGTATTCCACGTGCTGATGCTCATAGTCCTTTTCCAAGCATGAGTCGTGCATGTGCCTTTAGCTATTCTCTGAATCATTTAATTCTGGCAAGTAGGAGATTACCCCAATGTGTCTTAGAAGTAAGTGGTGGCGCTGCACCTCAGGGCCCCTTACCAAGCCCTGTGACCTCTTGGTTTGTATCTTCATTTGAGGCCTTCCCAATATGGTTGTACCTGTTTGGTATAGCCCTCAAAGTCATTAGACCACTCAAGCCTCTCCACCACAACAAGGTGGGTCACTAAGGAGAGGAAATTTGAACTCAACTATACTATAGTGAAACAGAAAATTGTCAAATCAACTCTCAAGGGTTACTCTTACTGACAGTGATTGTTATCAAATTCTATAAACACCTGTCTAATCAGCCTCCACTGTAGCCACCTCATTCCATCACATCCAATTTTGATGAGATAGTACAATATATACCTCTACCATAACATCTGATCAATAAATGCTTGAAAACATGTCCTTAAGAAAGATCCTTCGTGAGGTCAGTGCTTTTAACCCATTATAACGTGAAGCGGACACGGACAAGTTGTCACTTTCTGGATAGGATGCTGGTCTACCCAGATAACTTTTCCTAAATATCAGAGATGAGAATTGTTATAATTAATTTCTACCTGGGGCAAGTGAGGCAATCGGAGTAAAGTTTCTTCCCCAAGTAGGAGTAGGACTCAAGCCCATGACCCCTACCATGGCAGTCCACAGCACATCCTCCCCTCATATCTAGTGTTCATAGCAGTTCGCTAAGCGAAAGTGAAAAGATGTAATTAGTATCACCAGATTCCATTGGTAATCAAAAACAAGATTTTAAGGGTAATTTCTTTCATTTTATGCAACAAAAATATATGGACTCATTGAAAACACTAAAACTAAAACGTAATATTTTCTAGTCACAATGTTTTTCTCAATAATTATATTTTAATTTTATATAAAAACTCCTTAAAAAGTAAAAGAGAGACGATCTTGTAGTAGAGGCAAAGTAGATGACACAGAATAGGGATCAATCGCGAAAGTTTGTGTATCACGCATAAAACCTTACACCGAAAGATACTAAAGGTTATTGATAAAGAAAGAAAGAAAACGAGCAACTCTGCTGTGTCACTCAGAATTGATCTGGTTTCTACAAAAAAAAACCAAACCTATCCAACATGGGTGACACTGCTAAAAGCAATTGCAAAGCACATTGAATAACTCAAGGGGCCCTATTACGACAAGAAGTGGACAAGGCAATCAAAAAGAAAAAATTGGTCCACCTACCTGTGGTTAGCAGTTCAGAGCTTGCACCAAGTTTTTGAGTGATCCTCTCCCTAACTTTTAATATTTGTTCTCCATTTAAAAACGAATAAAATTCTTTTAAGGCAGTTTTGTTGTCTTTAACATCATAAACATAGCGAGCACACAAATCAAAAAATCTCATGAGTTCATCATTGACCTCCGAATCAAATTCATCACTTTCTTCCTCTGTCTGGACGGTGCTAATGAAACCTTCATAGAAAGCAGAAGCGCTTTGCTTTGTTCTCTCTTGGCTGGAAGTTATAAATCGAAAATTGGCAGGATCTTCATCTGCAAAGAGAGTGGCAAGTCTTTTCGCCACTCTTACTCCAAATGTTTCAAGTTCATTCTCTCCAACTTGTGACAATACTTTTTGGTTATTGCTAGGAAACTTGTTTTTCCAATTATAAAGGTCTGGATTTGAATCAGGTTCCATTATATTTACTATTTTTTCATGAACATCAACAATATCATTAACATCATCTAGTCCTGGAAACCGAGTTCCATGCCTAGCAACAACAGTCGTGTGAACTGCTGAACAAGCCATTCCCTTTACTTCTGGTAACGAATATAAGTCATCCTCTTTAAAGTTGGAGTCTGCCTGAGGATGAGACCACTTATATTGCGTTTTAGTTGAAAAGAATGTATTTGATTCTGCGCATACACAAAATGTAAAACAAGTAAATAAAACCAACATCTTCACGAAATGGAATCCTTTCGATATCACGGAGGCCGCCATCTTGGTTTGGGAAGTAGCTGAGACTAGTACGTTGGTAGATACTAAAGACACAAAATAATGAAATCGGATACTAGTGCAACTCTCTAGGCAAGTTTGTGTTCATTACATCAATATAGTGGTGTTTTTTAATACCATGAGGTCAGAAATTTGTCATATAATGAAAAAAGGGTTGTGATCAAACCAATAAATTTACAAATCATTATCATTAGACTTCAACATATTACGATTAAAATGTCCATAATTGTTTTTATGCGATCTAAGTCGATAAGTTCGACTATGGGTAGCCTTGGATTAATCATTGGTTCGACTCCAGTAGGTGTACTCTTCTAGAAAAGAAATAGATAAAAGGATGAAAATACCGTCCGCTCTATTTATAGTAATACACTTAAAAAATCTGAGTTGGCCAGTGGAAGTACTTACAACAATAAAACGCCTTGAGCTCACGCCTGAGTGAACAAGGATATAATGTCATGAATATAAGATTAGGCCCCGCTACTGGGGCACATCACAATAGTGATCTTACTTATTTCCGTATGTGGATCCTTGAGAGGGGTGTTTTCTAGCCAGATATCTAGATAGTGAAGTAAGTTTTAGATTAGACTAAGAAGACCCTACTCCTAAGGCTACGACTCTAACGATATTATCAATTTTATGTTTTAGTTTGTCAAGAAGTCTCTCTAAGAATGTTATTTTGCCTCAGAGGACTAAAAAGAATTGATCCCATATGTTACATTTTTAAATATTTTTTTTCTCTCTCAGTTTTGACTTGCCTCTAACTTACGCAATTTTCATCAAAAAGAGACTTTTTCTGAGGCCTCTTTTCAATCATATGAAAATTACCGGCTATGGTGAAAATTTCTGCCTGTCTATCCTATCTAATAGATTGATCTAGGTCTAGATAGAAGATAGAATATGTCTAGTTATCTATCTCTTGGTAGGATGAGAATAGATATATATGGCCTATCTCTAACACAGGTCAACATTTTCAAGTAAAAATAAAAAACGTTATAATATATTCTTCCCTTTCAGGCAATTTGTCATTTTACAACGTTTTGTTGTTGTTTTGTTATCCAAACCACAATATATACCCCCGAGGAGTGTCGTGGCCAGCTCCATGTCCAGCATTGCTGAACACAGAACTGGAAAAACTCTGGATCTAGGTAGATAAGGCAAGCAGGTGATCAGCCCACTGTACCCCGAACCTTGAATGGC
>JARBEQ010151356.1:0-13174 GCA_030265355.1 Tritonia tetraquetra | reverse complement strand
AAGAGTATATGATTAGTTAGACTGGTGGTTGAAATCATTACAACATGAAGAGTATATGATTAGTTAGACTGGTGGTTGAAATCATTCCAACATCAGCAGGCTTCCATGGTGAGGGACATAGGTTTGGCTCTCTCCTCAGGCACTCCTTTGTTTCCCCAGAACAGAAAATCCTGATTGCCTCACTGGACCTAGTGGTAGAAATGCCTTACCTATTCGCAAAGAATTGGGAAAGTAAACTGCTATAGACAGACCAGCATCCTATCCAGAAAATGACGGATTGTTCACCACACGTTACCGAATGAAACGATTGGCACCATGAGCCCCCTGGCTCTAAGGCTTAACGACTTGCACTAGTGCCATTCATAAATTGAGGGCATGCTACCTGGCACTGAAAGGTATAAAAGGTTTGATAAATAAATACATGGAATTAGACTACAGAGGTACCTTTCTCGCCTCTGAAGCGAAAGGTACCGGGTTCGATTCCCAGCAGCGACACTGTCGGGTATTTTTCTCCTTTAAACTCAGTGAAAACCTATAAATATGCCACTCCCCTGATTCTATTCAGGAAGGTGGGATCAAAGAACCTAGACCTATCAGTGATGAACAATAAACTCGGAGGTCCTGTGTGCACATGTTAACCCTTAGCATTTGAAAATCGATAAGAGTAGACGGTAAGGCCGCTGTCCGGGCAATATTAATCCCTACCACAAAGGTCACAGTGGGTTGATCACCTCCTTGGCTTAATATCTTGATCCACTGAAATCCAGCCTCATAGTGCTGGCCCTACACTGTAATGGAAAAAGGGAACTGGATAAGAAAGAAAGGAATTAGACTTGACGGCCCTTGGGTAAACCTTAATGTTACTTTTGTCATGGAATAGAAGGAAAGATAGAGAATATCATTGATGTTTAAAGCTAACTACATAGGTATGTATGAGTTACAGTTAAATTTTTAAAAAGAAGAAAAATTGGGGGCTTTTTTTTTTACGTCTTCTATAGCAGCATATAGGACTGTCACTGGCCACCTACACCAATACCAGGACTTTGGCCATCTTTGTCTGGCTTCATCTCACTTGAGACCTGTCTAGCATGGGTAACCCTATCAGCTGTTTTCTAGCTGGCTTTGCTGTTTTGGTCACAGAAGCACGCAAACAATCCCATCACGACAAGGTATTGACTGCTGGGACTGCCCTTGCTTTTATCAGAGAGAAAACCATGTGGGTATATTTTGATTTAGAATTATGATGCCTGAAGTATTTCAGATTTTGAAAAAAAAAGAAATGTTCAATTATTTAGACCGTGGAAGATCATCTCTATTAATAAGATAAGACACATACATACAAATAAGAAACAAGAAAAAAATCTGTAAGTTGTAAGTCTACATCATTTCGTTTGTGCTTTGAACAACGATTTAATAAGTTCAAATGTTACACAGTGCTTTCTGGAAAGGACAAGGATATCACAATAAAGAACAACAATCCGATAATGGCAATAATAACACTTCTTTGTTTTCATTGAGACACAAATGCGTAGTCAAGACTTACTTTTTACAAATAAAAACTTTCTTCTGGTCCTCAAAGAGTTGTCTACATAATAATAGGTCTCTTCTCAATATGACATCCACAGAATTGATAAAAACATATGACTGGTCACAACCATTATCAACTCAATTCGTACAGTAAATACGTCATATACATAACACATTAATTGTAAATTACTCCATAACGTTGCATGCGGGGAAATTAATTCTATTTCTTTTTTAATCATTTGTGAGCATTTTAATTTAACAACTGATATGAGGTAGCCACGTTATTAATTATATTTTGTCTGCTTAGAAATGTAAATATTTGACTTTTTAGTAATCTGCAATCGCAGTAACATTAAATTGACTTTTTAATCATCTGCAATCGAAGTAACATTAAATTGACTTTTTAGTAATCTGCAATCGCAGTGACATTAAAATTCTAGCATCATGATTGTCAAAATTTCCCGCTTTCATAAGTGATACCAAAGGAGTGGGGAAATACTAATTACTTTAATATGTTCCAATAACATTTTCATTTATTAGTTAAAACTCAATCCTAGATCAACAATTTTATGTTTATCAGATCAAATAATGATGATATCAAATATATATAAATCAGATCTAAACTAGGAATGCTGCTTAAAATTTGTCATTCTCCAGATTCTTTAATTGTATTGGCAAGAAATTTTTCAAAATATTTGCTTTCAGGATGAAGAAATTGATGAAAATATTTTCTGAACTAATTCCTTTATCCTTTTAGCATATTTCAGGGGTGTCATCGTTCTGCGGTCGGTTCCGCAGTTCACAAAGAAGAACCATAAGTTTTCGGCCAAGTTAAGCATAAAGATATGCGTTGACTAGTAGAATTTCCGCCCGTCTTGAGCATAAAAAGTCTGCCGCATGACATGGATTTAATCCCTATCATAATAATTTCTTAGAAATGTAACATGACCCAAAACATTGTAGGCTGAGCTGCTGGAGCGTATTTCGGGTTCTGTAGCATCAAGTGGAATGGCAACCTTTTGTCACCGTCTGGATCGAATGCTTATCTCCCACAAATTACCTCATGTAAGCTAACATAGGCTATATTTCATTGTAATATCGTAAAGATTGGGGTAATTGAAAATAATGCAATGCACATAGACTGACGCCTGTTGTCGATAAAAGCCCTTATACTATACTGTTTAGCTGCATATCTGGGTTGGGGCCGTATTCTGTGTGTTCCCCGGTGATTTTCTGGAAAAGTTCTGTGGTTTTCAATTTTTCTCACTGACACCCCTGATATATGATCAAGGAAATTTATGATTTCAAATAGGATTTGAGGGTGGAAATATTTTATTCCATATATAAGACAATTTGATAAAAGAACAATTTAAAGCTATTAACCGACTTAGCCAAGCATGTATCAATATCTTTAGCAAAAAAATATTTTTTTTCTTATAATTCAAAACCATTTTTGTCATATTACTTTATTGCTCAGTCCTATTACTGTATATGTGAATGGAAGGTATACCAAATAAACAATCAATAGGTAGTAATAAATAATACTCATGTGAAATCAAGACATTATATCACAATAATCCAAATCCAGTAAAACAATCAAAAGATAAGAGAGAAAAACTTTGACTTATGTCTGTAGCTCTCCAGAGGAACATAGGGTCTCAGCAACACTCCTCCACCTGACTCGATTTTGAGAGAAAAAAATCAATAAAATTTTGTAGGTACTTTTAAACAAACCAACAAAATTGTCTGAGAGTGGTCGTAACGTTAAAACATCTTTTGACTTACAGTCAGTAGCAGTCTAATGCTTGGCCCACACCCGAGCATTTTCCCAAACATGGCAAATAAACAACACACGACTTGCAAAATGATCTGGTATGGACGTGTTTTTTGGATTGTTTTTCTTGTTCACCACATAGGCTGCACACAGCGAACGTGTCACATCACTACGGAAAAGTGGGTATTGTGCACAGTGTCCGGAGTGAACTTCAGAGTGAATGGCCTGTGCATTACAAGCCATGCACGGGTGCAGACTCGGCGGCATAAGAGTACAAAAATTTGATTGTAAGTAGTCCCAGAGCAACAAATATTTTGATTTACAAAGACAACTAAAAACAATATAAGCAGTTGTAGAGTACAAAATATTTTGATTTATAAAGAGAGCTAAAAATGATGTAAGTGGTCTTTAGAGTAACAAAAATTGTTTTGACAGTAATTTTCCAGTAAAACATTTTGAGTTATTGAGTAAAGAGAACTAAAATGAATGTAAGTTATTTTACAGTTAAATCTATTTTGATTTACAAAGAAAACTAAAATAAGTTAGTAGGGTTAGTTTTAGAGTAAAACACATTTTGACTCATTAATTGGAAAAATCATGGAATGGACATATATATGGATTTCTGTGTAAATAAAACGATTGATTTTGGAATTACTGTTCATGATGGATCACTATAAAATAATACCATCTTTAATACAAATTAAAGCGTAACAAAGATTATTCTTAAAAGAACAAATCTTGGAAAAAAAATTATTATTTTCTTTTTGATAAAATTAAGTATTGCACATCACAGGTAAAAATGCAGAATAAAAACAACAAAACTTGGAATAGATAAAATGCCTGTCAATGCCAATAAAGACATTTGTAATGGAATGAACAAATAAAACAGTGATCTTAAATAAGTCAAAAATATTGTTGAAACCAAACATGGTCTAGTTATTAATATATTTAACCCTACAAGTCCAGTTTCCCAATCTTGCGAGAATTTCCCAATATGATGTAATGCCAGATTCCCCCTAAAGCAGGATGGGGTGTACACACACATATACCGCATTATCGCTAACAAGCGAACCCACTTGGCTCTCACCACAGTATTAAAAGAAGTTGATTTAAGTCATCACAAGTGATCAGAATGTGTTATCAAGCAGTTGAGCACCGTGCTTGTTGGTACGAGGTCATTTGCCGCAGTGTAGCCTCGTTGTGATGCAAGGCAGAAAGAGACGCCAATCGGAAAGATGTTACTAGGTCTCGACAATCGCCCTGTTCCTAGACATGATTCCAAGAAGTGCGTTATCATAGTTGTGCATGGTGTTGTATGATGCGCGCTGATTAAAACAACCATGCTATTAAGTACAAAATAAGCACTCCCCCCTGGAATCAATTTTAGCTCAGTAGCTCAGAACCCTATAAGTATTAGGCTCAGGGCTTGTAGAGTTAAATACAATAATGTTTTACAGAATGAGGCAACAACCACAAACAAGAATTCAAAAAAAAAAAAACGATACCTGAGTAAAATGATTAAATACGAGTACAATGTAAACAAACAACTTCCATCTTGCTGAGAAAAATGATTAGATTCGGTGAAAATTTCCAAAATCAAAAGATGTTATATTCTGGTGGTAACATATCAACAACTACAGAAGATAAATAGGTAAGTAAAGAAGTAAATAATAATAATAATAATCATCATAATAATAATAATACTTATACCGAACACTTATTAACATTAAGTGATATTAAAATTCAATATTCACATTTCCACAAGACCAATATACAACATTGAATCACAAAACTACATATTTTTATCAATCCATTAACAATAACAATCTGTTGTTTTGATCTAAACATTCCACTAATCTGTACCTAAGACACATAGATATCAGAACTGACCAAACCAAGGATCGAGTTTACAAATGTCTTACATTCACAAAACTAGGAGCTTTAGATATTTGGATTTCTTTGCATATTTAAAAAAGGATTACTCTTAATCCCCAAAATCATTTCACATATGTACGATTTAATTCTTCTTTTTTTTCTAATATGTAAAATGTATAATTTCATTCATAGAATAACAAAGAAATCAAAAACCCAATTGTAAAACAATAATGAAAGTCATCACCCTAAGACATAATAATTGTTTGTATCCACAATGGATAGGGTCAATTTTTAGATTGATGTTAAATTATTCTTTCATTTTTGGTTAACACTCTGGGGTCAGGTTTGACATTAAATTCTGATGAGGAATATTAACTTCCTGGGATACATTCTGACATTAAGCTTGATCCACAAAATCAATATCAACAACAACAAAAAGGAGGATTGAATGTTAATAAATTGGGAATGGATGTTGAAACTTTCAGAGACTAAGTTTCATAACTGGTATGTTTAGTGGAATATGGTAACATTTTGAAAAAAAGTTACTTCTCTGTATTCAGATAAAAAATAAATGTTTCTCATATTTAATTTTTTTTAATAGTAAATTAAAGCTGTAAATAGATTTAGATAGGAAAAATCCAATATCAAAAAATGGTAAAATGCCAATTGTGTGAGCAAAACAAAAATGCAAAATTGTTTAAAGAATTTCTATTTCTCTGATAAAATTTCAAAACATAAAGCCAAAACGTGTATCTTTTAACAAAAATTCAGATCAAAGAAACAATTCAACATAACATTTTAATATTTTCAATACATAAAGGAGATCCATTCAATGCTGAAAATTTGATTCTTAATGTATGCAATGTAACTTTTAGCTTCCCAGCTTTTTTTTTTATCATCAAAAAGACCAGTTTTCCTGCCTTTTTCAGCGAAGGTTTAACAACATTTAATTTTATACTTGTAGTGATGTGCATACAAAATCTCAAAGTTACAAACCATTGCTGACAACTGTTTGCCCAAGCAAGCATATGATAAGTGATAAACTAGGGCACCAGCGTATGGGAAACTAAAGGTCAATTGCCATACAAGATCAAACAGTGAAATAAATCCACTAAATAAGTAGAATGCTCTATGTGATATGTTTCAACCCTCAAAAGCCAAGTAGTAGAAACATAAATATAAACCCTGTTTTAAAGTCACTATTATTATTATCATCTAAATGCATTGCCGGTTGACTAATCCTAGACTGCAACCAAACATCGAGTGTACAATGTGAGGGGAAAGTGCAATCCTGAGATCATAGAATTAGACAGGGAGCAAATTGTTATGACTAGTAAATTAAAATTTTTGTCAACAACAGTAATCATCATTGATTAAACCGAATTTTGATATGCACATTTGATTATTTTCTGTTACGTCATTAGCCAGTCAACTTGGTGCAAATCTCACGGGAACTTTTTACTCAGAATCGTTGTTGTTGTCGCTGTTAACATCTGCCAAAATAACCAATTCTAATTGTTCCTGGATGGCCCTGGGCAGCATGTGAAGTACTGTCCTCATCTCTTTTGGCTCCAGCCGCTTCAGGACCTCAGTCAGGTGGACATAAAGTTGTAGAGTGGTCATTTGATGGGCGTAGAAGGACCACTTGTAGCCTGGTTCCAAGTAAGACAGGATGGACAGAAGGAGAACGCGATCGTCTTTTTGGGTCTGTGACATGAAAGAAGAAGGGAGAAACGCAATCTATGAATTAAGCAGTATTCAATAATCTAATTCTTTCGAAACATGATGAAATGTAAAAGAAAACTTTATAACATTATTAGGTGTTTCTCAAAGTGCAAGTGATCCAATCAATCTTTTTTTTAAATCTTTCAATGAAGATTTCATTGGTCACAGAAACCAATCAAACTCGCTTGTCACATCATACTTTTACAAACTGAATGAAATTAATCATGTAAGACCTATAAAAGTATATATTTTTTCTTGTAGAGAATTGAATTAGCAACATTTCTCTTATTTGGTGTTAGAGTTAGAGTCTTAAAATAAAAGCACAAAACATCTCTGAAGTACAAAAAAAATTGCCTGGTCAGCTTTTGTAACATAGTTGACAGACATGAGACGAGGGACATAAAACAATTGCTGTTCCATACTAGATGAACTCCACGTAATGAGGAGAATTGAGATGCTGTTATGGAATTATTGTAATAAAATAAGTGCTGCTGGAAGTAAAATAAATGAACAAGAGGGGAAAGGTAATGTATGAACTTCCAAAAGGGACAAAGCACAGGCACGTAGAACGTTTCGGGCCACAACGCCCTGTTTGTGCAGAGTTGATGGACATTGTTTATGTCCAACTTCGACCGATTCCCAGGCTAATAATAGTGCTGATTGCACAGGGAGGGTATATAAAGCCTCCTATTACACTGGACGGGGCTTACGAATTCAGATGCTAGATACTTGACTCAGCACTACTCTAGCCCGACGGGTCTACTCCATCTGACCCAGGAGACGGACAGAAGACTTAGGCCAGACAGAACCACCACTTAATTTTGAAATGCATCTATAACTTATGTTCTGGAATAAATAGAAAAAAAAATACACAACGCAAGTTTTTATTGACAACCCTGCATGCTTGTGTGACGGAGCTATACACCTTAGCTACGTCACACTTTGACCATGACCTTTCAGAGTACTCCATTGCCATGGTCAACTGACTACAATAAAAATACTTTCATCAGACTCGACTTTCAATTACCTTTCAATAATTTCACAACAAGGGTTTTTCTATACCATATCACAAATGCTCAAATTCCTATACCGACCAGAGTGGTAGAACCTGACAGTTTTTATCAATAACTGAGGGGGTACCCACAAGGGCTACAATAATTTGTTTATTGGCCCGTCTTCGATTAATACTGATCAGTGTATTGCTCATGGTGCCAGTAAAGAGTTGTGGACACAGTGGGCTGATCACCTGCTTGTCTGAGACTCTCTGATCCAGAGAGGTTACGGCTCTGTGTTCAGTCGTGTTCGGTGATCAAGGTGCCTCTATTTATGGCGGGTATCTTGTGTGCCTCATGGCTGAACATAGGGCTGGCCCCAACACAGCTCTGCGGTAATAATGGAGATCAATCAAATAAACAAATTGTTTCCTGTAAAAACAACCATGATGGACCTTAGCGACACCGACGATATTTCTAATGGCTCAAACTACTCACCTCCTCTTGCACTTCATTCCACAACTTGTGGCAAGTCTCGTCATCTTCTGAGCTCTCCTCTTTCTTCTCAGAATCTGGTGTCAGGATAAAGTTCACGATCGGAGCCATGTGGAGTTCATCTCCGGTCTCTCCAATTCGCAGCATATTTCTGACGTGAATACAGTGGGCAGATGAATGGAAGCCTGGAGCCACAGCCTTGATAAGATAGTATCCATTTCCCAGCAAGCGATAGTAATCTCCATCATTCACTGAATGTAGTAAACAAAAAAAATGAATGTGCTGGAAGTTATGAACCAATGGGTAAAAGAATGAATAAAAAAGTAAAAACTTTCAAAGGACAATAGCAAGGCAAACACTGGATGGACACTCCTTTTTTACAGATCTTTGTGTTACAAGTTATTTGTTTGGTGTCTTTTGTGTTGTTTATTAGCTGAGGAAGGGTACAGGAAACATCCAGCAACGTCCCGGTATTTGGTCCTTTGGAAAAAATCTTTAAAAACTGGGCATGAATCTGTCATTCGACAAAGTTCATTGTCAACAATGATAATGACACATACATCTTTTAATAAAAATACTACAATGTTATATTTTGGTAACATGAAGAACATTGTGACAACAAGGTTTTGTCAGCTTTTTTTCACGTAAAAAGAACAAAAGGACTTTAAGTTTTAATACATCCAAATGGGTACCTACACTACATAAATAAACACACTGTATGACTTCTTTTGTACAAGCTGCTCTCTATTACATACAACCAAAACGTTTCAAAGACTTACATGAGAGAATATCATGCTCGATGGGCAATCCAGAAGCCAAATTGATGACTTTTATTTCTGCATTTTCAATGGGCTCTCCCGCCTTAGATGTGACAAATCCTTTCACTCCACTGTGGGCCTGGTATAGGAAAGGAAAGGATTCAATATTAGTATCAGAAATATTACTTTTGCACCCACCAATATTGTAATATTGTAGAGGCGCCGGTAATCGAACGGTTAGCACGCTGAACCGGTCAGCGTGGTCAAGCTACATTGATCATGATCAGTGTCTGGACGGGTGACCACTTGGGCATTGTGCTCTTAGGTAAGGCACTTAACTCTGCTTACCTCACACTCGACTCAGGTGTAAATGAGCACCCGGCCGAGGGCAGCGAACGATCTTGTCAGAATGCTAGTGCTGAAGGGCCTAACAGGCAGCTCACACTGTATACTCCTCATGGAGTTGGAAGGATACAGAAGTGTTATGGCCTGCCGGGGGGTAAACTATACATTGTAAAGCGCATATAGCATGATGAATTTTGTGGATATGCGCTATATAAGTGCTATGCTTTACTTTACTTTAATCAATCATAAAAGTCCCCGTAAATGTGATTCCTCTCATACACACCTATATTAAAGTCATATCTTTGAGCCCTCTGAAGTTCAAGTTTTAATAAAAAAAGGGATATGATACAGTGCCGTGAAATAAGCCAACATGGAGTAAAAATATAAAAGGATCATACCAATACCAACCTATCCCAACAATACAATCAATATTTGTTATCTACATGGAATACTTGTTTGGAAATAAATATCTCTGATCATATCATATATATATCGACGAAATAAAACATTGCCCTGATAGGGAACTTGTTATAACAAAAGCAATGAATAATACAACATCCCTAAAAATAGATTATCAAAATATTTACAGATAACCAAAATGTGCCAAATTAGTAAGGATTTACTCAAATTACAGAGACAGGAAGTGACTGTGGTGAGTACTTCAGTCTACAAAAGTTTGATAAATGATATTAACTGCTTTCAAATATATCTCCTCCAGGGCAATTCAATATGTTTATAAAAACATCACCTGCAGCATGTAATTGAACAAGGCGCCAACATTGTCCACCCAAAATTGCTCAAGGTCAGATGCAGGGGGAAATTTATCACATCCCAGTTCCAAGGTTATCTCAAAACAGTTAGTGTTTAGGTAGTTGTAATCTTGCATGCCTGAGAATGAGGGGGAAGAGAAAAAAGACTCAAATAACACAAGAACGTTTATGGAAATTTAAAGAATATAAAAAGTAAATAATTTTTTTTTATTCATTTACAAATAAAAACGAATCATGTACGAAATCAAAACTTCCTCTCTTTTCTATTTTATGTGTTCCATTGCTTTTACTAATTAATACTGTTGGTGGAATAAATGAAGATAAAGATGTAAAAGAAGGACAAGAAGAGAAAAAAAAGAAAAAATTGCATACCTTTTGCGACTGAATACCACAGTCCTCCGTTGGTAATTGGTTTGTTATCTCCATTTTTATCACAGGGAATTCGGTCAGGATCAGCCATAGTGCGATGAGCTTCAGCATAGGACTTGGCCAGGAAACTATTAAAAATATTGAAAACATACCTCCTTAGAATGTAAATGTGGCATAAACAATTTAGAACAATCAAGGAATGGAGAACAAAAAGACAAATCATAAATACTTTGAGAGGCTAGAAACAGAGGAAGAAAAATAAAAAAGAGTGAAAATAATTGCATGATAGACTTAAATGGATTAATAATCTATCAAATAAATTTGAAATCAGTAATTTGTGTCAATAAGCATATCTAAAAAATTGACTCTGAAAATCATCTCCTTAGTGACCCACCTTGTGGTGGAGAGGCTTGGGTGGTCTAATGATTTTGAGGGCTATACCAAATAGGTTTAACTATATTCGGGAGGCCTCAAATGAATATTCAGACTAAGGAGTCACAGGGCCTGGTAAGGGGCCCCGGAAGTGGCAACCCCACCACTTATCTTCCCAAATTATATTCCGGTTAGGAGGAACCACTGATCAGCAAACACGGATCTGCAAACACGGATCTGCAAACAAAGTGGACCTGCAGAAGACCACTGCCTTCTTTTCTACGTCCAAGTACAACCATGAGATTCATCAGAGGGAATGATGAAGAAGATAGCAATCAAACATTACCCGTAAGCACAGCACCATATGTTGATGGCAATCATAACTACCATAATCTATTAGCATGGCACCCGATAATGATTTAAGAATACGACACTACCAACATTCACTTACACAAAAGTGTGATTGTCTGGACAGGCAGTATATTCCTGAGACTTGCCAGATCTTGTCTCATCGTATGGGTAATTGGCGACCAGGTCTCCACCATGCAGGTTGGCCGACAACACAAAACCAATACTTGCCAACCAACGCATCACAGCTTTTGTCTCCGGCTGAAGCTATAGTAAAGTAAAAACAGAACACTTATACAGCACATATCCATGAAGTTCATTACGCTCTATGCACTTTACAATGTTTGGTTTTAACCCTTGCAGGCCATTACATTCTGGTATCCTTCTCAACTTCATGGGGAGTAAGTATATAGTGCTAGCTGCCTGGTACGCACTTCAGCACTAACAACATGACAAAATTGTTCGCTGCCCTCAGTCAGGTACTCAGTTACACCTGAGTTGAGTGAGGTAAGCAAAGTAAAGTGTCTTTTTGAAACATAGTGTTCCCCAGTGGTTACCCATCCAAGTACTAACCCCAAACACTGTTGCTTGACTTTGCTGGCCAGTTAAGCGTATTATCCGTTACGCTATCGGCACCTCTTTAGGAATACATTTTAAAAATTTAACTAAACTATCATATTTTTCTCCAAAAAAAAAAGGATTAAAACATTTATTGCATCAAGACAGACATTTTTAAATTTCTTTCTGTAAAAAAAACAAGAAAGAGAGCATATATATATAGAGAGGAAACAATATGAGAATCCAAAACTAACCTGACACCGCAAAGCATATCACGAGTTGACAAAGATAGAATTCAAATCAAATATTTATTTTTTTCTCTGGTTTCCAAACAAAATAATGCAATGCATTGAGCACTTACTGATTTATCATTGGCAATTGCTTTCTCCACTTTGACGAGGTGATTGTTGCGTCCCCTGTGTTCTTTTTCATTTTCATACATCTTTGCATTCAAATCCGGGAAATTTCTGTTCAGGTCCACATTGTTTGCATTAGCCCGACCAGTTAGCCAATCAGATTTTCCGTCCTGTACCAAAAGATACAACAGTGATGACGTCGTCAACATAGTGCAACAGTCAGTAAAGCATTCTCTTTTGATAATAGATCATGTCTAAAGAGTGATGTGATAAAATGTTACATAAATAATTACAGAACATTTATGATTTATCAAGAAAGAAGAGCAACTCTGTAACATCACAAATAGTAAAAAAATTGGTGAGACTGATCTCTACTGATAAACAATAGAATGAAAATGTACCAAGTAACAACAGTTTTCATTTTAACATTATCTAACCAGAAGTTTGCTTTCAAGATTTTATATATTTGAACTAATCAATTTCTAAAGACGAGTGAGTGAATTGACAATTAATTAAAATACCTTTCTCAGATCATAAGCAGCCTGCCATCCATCTGGATTCATAGATGGTAGAATATGCACTCTTGTTTCCTTGACAATGAAATGAACCAGTTCATTACCATTAATATACTCTTCACACATGGCTAGCATCAGATAAAGAAGCATCTCCTTGCCCACAACCTCGTTGCCATGCATATTCCCCACATACTTGAACTCTGGCTTTCCTGGATTACGCAATGAGACAAAGAAAAAATATTTTTTTTACAATTCATTCACAAAAAAATTACCTCTTTGTCTTTGCACTCCAAACTTTACCAGTCACATATTTTACACCCAAGATTTGGAAGGGAGCAGGCACCATAGAATGATCAATCAAGGTATGGAAAATGTATTAGTGCCAGAAAAACACA
>JARBEQ010151245.1:0-13177 GCA_030265355.1 Tritonia tetraquetra | reverse complement strand
TCTCTCGGTCGCCCTCACTCTCCCTCTCTCTCTCTTCCCCCCCCCCCCCCCAAACTCAATGGCCTGGATTATCCTCCTCCAGAATTTCATGCCCAGGGCACCCTTAAAAGTTGCACGCAGCTCCTGCATCTCTTTCTTGAAGTCATCCATCTATTTCTTTCTAGGTCTTCCTTTGGGTCGTTTGGCAGATACTGTCGTCACGACTGTTCTTTTCACTATTTTACTTTCTTTCTTTCAACTCATATTCAACTTTCACTTTGATCGTATTGTAACACCTCATTTAGCCTTCAATCATAGAATTACGACTTCTGCTGGACACACACACACACACACACACATTTGTTCTTTAGCTAATTTGCCCTCTTCCTCACCTAACGTGGGAAAATTTGCTCAATTTTCTTATAGCTGAGGGATTTACCACCAAATAAATATTGTCATAGCCAAAAATTGTGACGCTCAATGTGTCATTCAAGGCTCGGGGGCACAGTGGGCTGATCACCTACTTGCTTTATCTACCTGATCCAGAGTTTTTCCAGCAGTTTGTTCAGTAATGCTGAACATGGAGCTGGCCACAACACTCCTTGGTGGTATAATGCGGTTTGGATAACAGAACAACAAAACTCACTAAGTAAATTGAAGTCAAAAAGACTAGACAACACTTTGGCATAACATTGAAATCACATTTGCCCAAACCTGCGGATTGATCGCTTGTTAGTCTTCAATTTTTTTATCAGCGTCCCACATGAGGCTCGCTTTTAGCTTGCGATGATACACTAAATGGAATGGAATAAGAGAGAAAGATCTAGCCCAAAACAGAAACGTTCAGAACATCTTAGGCTATGTGCATGGAGTAGGGCTGTGATTTGACAGAAAAGGGAATTTGATTTGGGAAAAGAGAACTTATTAAGAAAGTCGATCAAAAGAAAGAAAAAGAAGAGGAAAAAGGATTGATTTTAAAGGCCTATTTTGATTTGATGCACAGCCCATCTGGTAAAGTTGAAGTAGTTGGTGGCGGTGGTTCGTTCACGTTATGAACAGTATTTCCATTGTCCCTTTGCCTTAGCGTTGAATAATAGCAAGTAGTTATAATCATACTGTAATCAAATATTCATCAATGTTTGTCCATCCTGTTCGTTTACATAGGGATTTTTAATTCTTAACATCTGACTCATTATTCACGAATTTTTGGTTGTTTACATCAAAAAGCGAAACAGAATGATCGGACGCTGAAATATCTTTGAAAGATAAAATGAGGGTTGCCAGAAGTTGTACGTCAGAAAGTAGGAAGGTATAGAAATGTCCAAACGTATACAAAACGTTTCGGGTAATACCATTCATCAGCTAACAAACAAACAACCAAGGAATACAACACAATGGTAATGTAAAAAGAGGAAATTGACATTTGATTCATTTTGATTTAAACTCTTTTGATATATCAGTGTTACGTATTATGTGTCATGTGTTTGTCGTTTGTAGCTGATAGAGAGTTACACCCGAAACGTTCGGTACTAACATATTCGCATGTTTGAATATTTTCTTTAATATCTTTGGCAAAACTAACCAACCACAAGTAACTAGCCTTTAACTATCAGCCACATGCCAATACAGACTCAACGTTGGTTGTATATCACAGTTGGACAAACCACTAATTCTGTTGAGTGCACCAACAATGACGAAGGTGAAAATGTTAATCTTTTCACAATCTTGTTTACTCTTTGACTATGTTTGCAATCACTATGACATATTCTTTGTGTGCGGTTTTTTTTTGCTCCATTATCAAAGATAGTAGCCGACCTTTCGTTGAACGGTCGTCTTAGCCAATCAGATCGACGCATTTCGACACACACCATGTTATCGCGGGGAATATTTAGTTCCGTTCTCGATGGTCGGACATTTTCACCTGAGCGCTGTGACATTAACATGTTGTCCGCTTAGATATAAGATATAAGGTTAGATATAACTACTAAAATAGTAACAAACAGATAAATTATCTGGCTCAACTCGCAAGTGACCTTGACCTTGGAAAATATATTTTTTTTATGGAATCATCTTCCAGTACCTGATGTCAATCTTAGCTCTTTTAGGTTTTAGATAAGATGTACTATTATTATATTATGGTGCATGACTATCACGATTTGTTTTGGTTTTTATTTAGATTGGCGACACGTTCTTGTAAACAGCAAAAAATGAGGTTATCTTTTTAACCCTTTGTGTCGGGCGCTGAAATGATTACCTATGTCGATAGAGCCATAAACCAGCAACAAACAATAACCCTTGGTGAGACAAAGAGATGTAGGAACAGACAATTATAGTTTAGACTGTTTGAGGAATACATCCAACACTATTCATATTTGTACAGTTATCATTTGTTAAAAGTTAAAAGTTAAAAGTTATAAGGTTCACGCCCTTTCTTGTGAATCTATGTTTTGAACGTTCAATAGAATACGCAGGTCTAAAAAAAAGTTGTTTGTTTGTTTGATCGAGCTCCATTAATACCACAGAGCAGTGTTGAGACCAGCCTTTTATTCAGCCACGAAAGGCACACAAGATACCTGCCATAAATGCAAGCACTCCGACCATCAAACATGACTGTGTCCACAACTCTCTACTGACACCATGAGCAATACACTGATCAGTATTAATCATAGTTTTGACTTGTTAATTTTACACCTTTGGCAACTCATTACAGGTTGTATCAAAGATGAAGCCTCCAGATTATAGTCCATCTCCGATAGGACTTAAATCCATAGGACCAGAGTCATAAAAAGTCTAAAGCAAAATGTATATCTACGTCCCCACCTGGATTCGACCTCAGGACACAAAGCTGTGTTAACACACACATGATAATGACATTATTGACAATCCTTGATGACGCGGCATGGAATGGGTCTATACATTATTGGTCACAGGTTCCGTTAAGTGGAACATTTAGAGATAATAGTATCATTCAAAACTGATAATAACGCCTATGAGTGAGTCACACCTTACACCGAAAGGTACTATTGATAAAGAAAGAAAAAGTTAGTCACCTGTTTTTGATACAAAAACTGTGGAACCCCAAGCTAGCTCTTCTCGATCTATGCCAATGACTGTCGAGGAATTTTCGATAATATATCAATAATCAAATATGCTGACACACAGTGGGCTGATCACCTGCTTGTCTGAAATCTTTAATCCAGAGGATTTCCAACCCTGTGTTCAGTCATGCTTGGTGGTCGGGGTGCCTGGATTTATACCGGGTATCGTGTGTATCTTTTATGGCTGAACATGGGGTTGGCCCCAACACTGCTTTGTGCGGTATTAATGGGGTTAGATTAAACAAACCACAAACAAATATGCTGACGACACCTCCATCCAAGCCCTTATAAGAACAGCAGACTTAGACCTGTATAATTATAAACACACAAGATACATCACTCTCTTGCGGACCTCGGTAAAAAAAGGCTTGGGTGTGTATCATAGTATTGACAACCGTTGATAGTATTAGAAACTCGGTGAAAACCTATATGCCACTCCCCTGATCCTATTCAGGTAGGTGGGATCAAGAACCTTGTCCTATCCGAGACGGACGATGAACTCGGAGGTCCCGTGTGTACGTTACGCACGTTAAAGAACCCTTTGCAGTCAAAAATCGATAAGAATAGGCCGCAAGGCCGCTGTCCGTGCAAAATTAATTCCTACCACAAAGGTCACAGTGGGTAGATCACCTGCTTGGCTTAATATCTTGATCCAGAGAAATCCAGCCTCATAGTGCTGGCCCTACACTGTACTGGTAAAAGGGAATTGGATAAGAAGAAGACGATGATAGTATTAGGTAACCAGGTTTCCAAAATAGTGTTCTCTTTCCTCTGGACAGCCCTTTATTGGCAACATGATTAATTTACAGTGAACAGTATTGGCAATATTACAAGGCCAATAACGTGGAGTAAACAGATTACTGTATAAAGCATATCCAATCCACGTAGTATACTCAGAGTGTTGTCGTACGCCGTGGTGTGGGTTCGATTCCCACTGTCGACATTCTACTTTTCTTATTCTATGGCTAAGTTTCCGTATTTCTCTGGCACGGACACATTTTCCATCCTTGCTTGATTCTATTTATAGTTCCTGCTCCCCTTTAAGAGATCAGTGAAGGCAACACGACATTTGAATTTGCACTAACATTTATTTTCGCTTTGATTAAATTATAGATAAAAACAAATTAACAGAAATAAACAAATCTGAATTAGAAGCCAAAATTGTTAAAATATTCAGATGAATGAAGAATTATATACTTTTGAGAGTTTTTAAAAGAGGATTTTGGTCCAAAATGGTGCATTTTCACACCAAAATAAAGACAGTTTCAACTCATATTCTTAAAGCCAAAAACGTTTATGTGTAAACATAACGGGAAAAAATCAACTTCTGGCCCCTAAATAAATTAAGTGATAAGGAAGTGAAGGCTGTGAGAGAAAAAGAGAAAAATAATTAAATTCTAACCTTTTAAAAAAGTATAAGTGTAGTCAACTTGATGATATATAATTGTATACAAAACATGTTTATCTAGGACCTCAACGTTACATCTAAAGGTTATGTTAGTTCATTTCTGTCGTAAGTACAATTTGAGGCTTACTTCTATATCTTTTTGTTGGTTTGCTTGATTTATTTAAAATATTATGACTCTTCAAGATATGTATGCAGTATATGATGATTTTTTTTCAGGAAGAATCAAATGATCATCAATTGATATGGCCAAGACCTGCAACCGTTGTTTAGAAGAACTACTTTTTTCATTTATGGTGGTTTACCAGACAGAAATAAGTTGGCCCAAAGAACAATTATTTGCTTTTATCTAGAAAATATTTCTTACTGCTGAAGCAATAATGATTTGAACTTGCTAAAGTTTCAGACAAAACCGACACTGATCGGCTCTTTTACTCGTTCAGATTGATATAAATCATACGCCATTGTGTTTCCGATGTATTTTATTGCAAAAAAATAAGTTAATTGGGAAACGAATTATAACGGGCAAACTGCTATGTGGGCAATTTTTTTATTTATCCTTTACACGATTATCATAATGTGTTGTTAGTTTACACCAAATCTTTTTAAACCCTGTTTTTTAGTGCTCTATGGATATATATTTTGCACTATATAATTTGTTGAATTCTAAGATACCATATTGAGTGCATTCATTGTGTATCATCTAGTTCTAGATGACATAACAGTTTTTAATTATTTAAATGCAATTTAAAACATATTTTATCTTTGCATAATTTTTAATTGAAAATACTTTTAAAATTGAAATCATTTACTGACGAAGACAGGCTGGAATCAAACGTAATACCCGGAAACGGTTGTGAGACATTCCCGTGTTCTTGATTACCATTAATTCATTTCCGGTACCCGTAGTTATGAATAAAGCACCCCGATTCAACTTGTTTTAGTTAGCTTCTCCGAGATGGGTCGTTTATTGGTTTGTTTAGCAATGGATGATAGACAATGTGGTAAAAAAGATTAATATTGTTTAAGTATAGATAGATTTGGTCCACATTTGACACCACTGCATGTGTGCCCACAAGTTGCATTATTATATTCATATATTTTCTCTAACCTTACACCGAAAGGTACTAAAAGGTTATTGATAAAGAAAGAAAGAAAGATATTTTCTCTAAGAAAAAAGTAGTCAGTAAATCGCTTTCGATTAATTTGTTATAATTTTTTTCCTATTTTGAATTTCAATACTATCTTGCTGTTTTTAATTCATAATTACACATATGTGTCTTTGGAAATATTTTGAGCTAATATCATAATTTATGCTCTCGCTTGCAAAATGATAAGCTAAATGTCATTGTTCGTCGAATATAATTTAGCGTTGTTTTGGGTAGAAAGTGTGACTAAGGCGTGAGAAAAAAAAAGTAATCGTTCAATAACATAAACTTAAACAGCGAAACGTTGTGAGAAAAAACATATTTTTTCTACAATTGGTAACACTTTCGAGCTAAATCAAGAAAAAAGTGCTAAGTTTTCCGTTCATGTCCGGCAATGGTTATATTTCAAATGTTTTCATTGTTCTGTTAATAATGTTTTGAATGAAAGGATAAGAATTTTTTTAGTGAAATTGAAAACGATAACGTCATTTATGAAACAAAAAATATTCGTGTTTTCTTTTAGGCGTCAGAATTCTGTTGTACAGCATATTCCCCACAATGCACCTCAAGTCCAATAAAATCAAGCTTCCAGCAATGACCAGACAGTCAGGGGGAGTAAAACGTAACAGCCAGCCAAATGTGAAGATTCCGGAAGTTTCCAACCAGCCACACTTAAACCAATCCCCAGCACCGTATTTCTCCAACTTGGTGGTAGCCTTGTTCCTCCTGTCCAGCTGTGTTCAGATAGCACAATGTCTCATATCAGTGAATCAATATATAATGTCGGACACATTACTAGAACTAATACTACCAGCTAGAGACATATATAAAAATGCAGCACTTACTATTTATCATAGTACCGAAAAGAGACTTACTTGTCCCAAAATATTGAACTTAAAACCCTATGAAATGTATTTACATGTAAAATCGAGTCATGTAATTTTAAATCGTACGTTTTCATTCTTTTAGTAGTCTAAAAACTCTGTCTTTTGTGAGGACCTTTGAAAAATTCCAATCAATAACATAAATTTTATTTGATATATTATCTGGGGTTTTTTTTATCAGAGCATGCAATAAAATTAAATGTAGATAACATTCATTGTCTAGTGCATTATAGAGTGATCATGCTTCAGGTTATTGATGGTGATTTTGGACAGTTCGAATATTGGGAGATCGTTACATAGAATATCAATACAAACGACACTAAGAAATAGGAATAAAACGTTAACTTCTGGGGGGTTTTTTGTTTGTTTCAGACCAGACGAGTAAGAGTCATGTGATGTGACACAGCTCATCACCCCATAGGGTCCTCTCTGCCGTAGCATTTGAGGGTACCTATCGTATGATAACCCTCTTCTTTTAACCATTCGCCTGAAAATTGCGGGGAGACATCAGCATTGAGTATTAGTAAGTGTAAGATATTTCATATTTATTAGACTTATGCATTATCAAATGTAACTGAAAACATCTGAAAAAAATAGCGAGAGAGAAAAAATGGAATGTGATGATAAATATCTAAACTAAAAAAAATCAATAACAATAATGACGACGACGATTCATGCCAAGAATAGCCACGTTGGTCTTCAGCTACAGGAAAATTGTGAGGAAAAATATCGTATTAAGATCTATTGACAATAAATTGAAATCATGCTGAAGATAAGAAAGAAAATGTTAGTAGTATCCTATATGAATTACCATGACGACTTTTGTTTAAGCAAAGCAAGAATCGGCATGCAAATATGAAAAGTAGTGGCGAATATTTTTGTTTTAAAGCTGAAATATGTAAAATACTGGCGGAAAGAGAAGAGAAAATGTTTTGGTGAATTTGGAAGAAAATACATAAGGACGACACGGTTACGACGGATAGAAGAACTTGGTTGCAGCATATTAATACCCTTTTGCGAAGACATTATTCGTACTTGGATCATAATAATAGTAATATCAAAATTTACAAGATTAAGATATGCAAATCCTATAATAAACCTAAGGAAGTTAATTAAGTACGAACAATACCTTCAGCGTAGCTTAACATGCTTCCAAGTTCTTTCCAAGTGAAAGAAAAATCGTATTGTAAAAAGCTGAAAATGACAAAAAGGCTTAAAATGTAAAAGAATTTGAAGTCGATTTTCGTATACGTTATCAAGATTTTTTTTCTTTGTTTCGTACGTTTGCCTTTCAAAATTTTACTTGAAGGAAGTCCAATTTTGGGTTAGGTTTTTCATTCCTGATCTTCTTTTCCATAACATCGGATAGGTCCAACTTCGCTAAATCCGCCTTCCTTTAGACCACCTTAAAACACAGAGATTGGTGAGCTTTTATTACAGATTGAAATCACGTCGTCATATTTAAAAGGCTAACGTTTATCATAGCATCACACAGTACAGCTATATCATTGACATTGTTATACATGGGAAGGAAGATTGAAATCGACAGAACGAGAGGAGAAGAAATATATATTATGGAGGCTGGATGACATTGAGTATGACTGATATATGATTTGGTCAAATTAAAATGAATGATTAAGAATTGTAGATACAAGTATGTAGAGGATTTAAAAGTCAAACAGTTCATATGGATTTAGGAAACAAAAGATTATACAAAGACATCACCGACTGGAGTAGATTGGCATTTGTATTTTAGCAACTAGACAGAAAGATAGAAGTGGTTTTAAAAGATAGACCAGAGGGATGAAGCGGTAACCTTTGACAATGGAAAAGATAGGTTAATCTGTGGATTGAATACATTTCTCATTACTCATAACATAGATGATAATTGAATATGGTCTAAAAGTATGCATATCCCACACACGATTAACCTAACTGACACGGCATTGTAATCACTCGGGTACAAATACTTCAATATCAACACATCATGTTACTGCTGAGGTTACGTTTATGCTAATTCAAACTCAGCGTATAGGATGCGTGCAATACCACATTAAATCTCTCTTTAGGCATTGTCTGAATTCTTTGAATGGCAAATGGTTCTGCTGGTAAGTGACGGGTAGCTTAATTGGTAGAGCGTGTGGCCCTCATTCCTTAGCGAGGAGGAGTTGCCTTTTGCAAGCGTGAGTTCAATTCCCACTCTAAATAAAACACTTTTCGTATCTATTTTATGGCACTATCACATTTTCCTTCTTTGCATTGATGTATAAAACCTACCACATAGGCATCTGTCAAATGAGACCAAGAAGTGTGTAAAAAATAGTCATGGTGCCGTGCCCAGAGTGGTAGAACGTCCCAGTTTTTATCAATAGCCGAGGGGGTACCCACAAGGGCTACAACAATTTGTTTATTGGCCTGTCTTTGATTCAGTCTGCTCAGTGTCTTGTTCATGGTGCCAGTAAAGAGTTGTGGACAGTGGGCTGATCACCTGCTTGTCTGAAATTATTTGATCCATAGAATTCCCAGCTTTGTGTTCATTCGTGTTTGGTGGTCTGGGTGCCTACATCTATGGCGGGTATCTTGTGTGTCTTTCATCGCTTAACATAGGGCTGGCGCCCAACACTGCTCTGTGGTATTAATGGTGTTCGATCAAACAAACAAACAAGGTGCCATAAAACCTTTGCCAGGTAGATATTCATTTCTTGGGTCTTTCTGTTGTCGTTCCCCAGAGAATGTTACTGTGACTAAACTTTACAACCATCAAAATTACCTTATTGTGCAATTATCGAGGGTTTTTTGCACTATTCCATAGAGACGAAAGTACGATCGAATTGCCCTACAAGTGTTTCCCCAACACAGCCCTATTTTCGTCAGCTTGAGCAGAGCAATAGATCTAGACATAATAATTTCGCATTCATCAAACGGCTTCTACTTTACATGGTTGAGAATTCCGTCAACACTAACAGCTCTTGCCTCAAAAAATCACTTTCTCCATCATTCTCAATTCCTGTTTCATTCCAAACTTACATCGACATGAGGATGGTTCCCGTTTATTATCAGCGTCGTCATTATTATCAAATCTAACATGTTATTTTGCTTTTCCCCATAAATCCAAGGGTACAATAAGAGTAGCAAATTTATAACAAAATTCGAAACTTGATTGGGTTCTTTCATCTCTCTTTTTTCCTCTCATGTTATAAGCAACTTTTCAATTAAAAGCGTACTCAAATTTTATCCTTCATGTTTGTGAGATCCTTTACATTCTAAACTCTTCAGCGGCATTTGAATAAATATCCTTTGCTGTCTCATTTTCCCATTGAATCATTTCAGGTTTCTGTCAGCATCACTACAACTTGTTCCAGTCATATCCTATAAGAACCTTATAATTGCAAACTCTGGGACGTCTTGTTGTGGCCTGATACTATGTGTCCAGTTCACTTAGTATATCAAACGCAGATCCATTGTTATGGTTCCTTCCATGCCTATTTTTGTTGCTTTTTTACAAAAGGCTCGATTATCAAAAGAATGCATCTATGCTTGATGTACTTTAATCATCTCACCTGTGTCACCAGCAACAAAGGCATAGACAGGCAGATCATTTTTGAAAGTCAGTAACCCATCGTCTTTTCGCCAGATTTGGTCATTGGAGTCACAGTTACACACCTCCGCTTCCGTAGCACATGTGCGGTTCATGCCACATGCACAGCTGTTGGAGCCGGGAGAAGCTCCTCCGAAGTAATCAGCAATTCCCATTGACCTGTTGTAATAAAGTTATCTAATGTTAGTTATCCCAGGCCCTTTGCATCTAAAAGAAGATAAATTGACAAATGACTCCGTTGGCAGTATCCTACTTTTTCTCAGACGTGTCGTTCCCAGCTCTTAATGTGTATGAAGACCAGTGAGCTATATGAACCAAACCAAGTTTGGCTGAACATGGGGCTGGCCCCAAAACTGCCATGCGGTGTTAATGGGGCTCGATCAAACAAACAAACAAAAACACACGAGTATCTCACTTTAGCGTTGTGTTGTTCTATAGTAATCAGTCCAGTGTGTATGAATATGTGTATGCGTGTGAGTTACATGAGTGTTGTTTAGCCTGTGATATTGTCGCTGGTATCGAGTTTGAAATTTGAGTTGGTCCTATATATGGCGATTATATTGTTTATATCATAATGATACTTGCAATTTTTTTCATATTTCATAATAATATATGGTTTCCAATAACCCCTATCTCATTTATCTAAAATGGCACTCTATACACAGGCTAGTTCACAGATCTCTAGAAGTACGTTTCAAACGTGACACGGCAAATGCTTTTTAGATCACTCCCACCAAGTTCTGGAGAATGTTGTTGACGGGCGCAAACTTGCATATTTAACATGGAGATTGCAGCGTTTGGAGCATATTATTGCAGTAAAGTGACTATATTTCAGGTACTAATTGTTTTGTGGACATAGGATTTTAAGATTATTTCCTGAGAAAAAAAGTTTCGTAACTAAAAATCCTTTCACGGTTCATATTATGTTCTTTAAGGGTTGACCTTTTCTTAGATAGCAGTTATAGGTGGTTATAGCATTGATCAATTTATTATCATGGTTTTTTTCCAGTACTAGGAGGCGAGATGGCCGAGTGGTTACTACAGTAGACGTTCATGGCAAGGCGGAAGGTTCGAGACCCATTTTGGACACTTGGTTTTTTTCCCGTGGACAATTGTTAGGAATACAATCTACAGTAGACCAGTGTTCTATCCTTATGAGTTTTATGCTCATAGGGACGGAGATTAACCCACTTTCGGTTGCGTTTAGCGGACAAGTAACAATTTGTCACTTTCTGGATAGGACGCGGATCTTTTGCAGAATTCGTCTCACTTGATGATTGCTATTACAACAGACATTGTTAATGATGTGAATGTGATTCTCCATAATTAAATACAATGTTGTCCCATCGCCCAAAATGAACAATTTATCAATAATACATTTCTACACTTAGGTCGAGTGAGGCAATCGGAGTGACTATAATTTGACAAACTATCATATTTCTCCATCTTACCCAACCGAAACCGGATTAAGCATCAGACCTTAATGCTCTAAAGGATATACGTCCCCCGGGTTTGTAACAGAAGTTATTCTGACCTGTTGAGCCATCCTGTCGTAACCTTGTTGTTGTCGTTGTAGTTGTGTATGAGGGCCGCGAAGCATTCCCAGCTGATGTACTGCTCGCAGTATTCCGACTGGTCCACGACGGAGACGACTTGCTCGAACGAGATGTTGTAGTTGAGGTCCACTCTATAAGCACGTGCACCCTCCCAGCCATGGACTTGGGCACGGTATTCCTGGTCGTGTCCTGAGTGGGGGGGGGGGGGATAGAAATCAATGGTTATTTGTGATCGGTACCGATAAAGCAGAACACAAATAAGAATGTATACATCGGTAGTTCTCTTTCTTATCCAATTCCCTTTTACCATTACAGTGTAGGGCCGGCACGATGAGGCTGATTTTCTGTGGATCAAGATATTATGCCAAGCATGTGATCAACCCACTGTGACCTTTGTGGTAGGAATCAATTTTGCCCGGACAGCGGCCTTGCGGTCTACTCTTATCGATTTTTAACTGCCAATGGTTCTTTAACGTGCGCAACGTGCACACATATACATCGGTAGTATCATTTTTAAAGGTTGCAATTCCTCTTTCCCATGACGATGGATTAATCACGACATAGTCAATTCCGGTTTATCGTAACTCGGCTGATCGCAATTGCCGCTAGATTGCAACTTTCGCCAAGAAACGGAATGAATCAATTCTATATAAAAGTCACTGGTTAATCGCAACTTCAGATAATCGCAACAATTTTGCCGCTCCTGTCGTGTTGCGATTAAACGAAGTCGACTGTATATATTGCCGAGTGAAGCTGGCAGGCGTAGAATATCATAATAATGAGCTTAGGATGTTTGTTTTTGTCACGTTCTCCAACTAATGTTCCGATTCGTTAGGAGTGGTCACATACAAATTAGCCGCCGGAAGTTTTCATTCAAGGTCGAAAAAGAGTGTAGAGAAAAATAGAGAGCAAAAAATATTAAAAAAAACAATACTACAAGGACACATAACGTTTCGTGTATTATCCTTCTGCAGCGAGACACAAACAAGAATAAAACACAAGTACAGAAAGAGATATCAATATTTTAAAGATATTTGAATCAAAATAGAATCTTTGTGCATACAAGTGTTTGTGTGTGTGTTTGTTCTATGTTGTTTTGTTTGTTTGGTTTGGTTGGTTGTTTTTTTTCAGTTGTTGTTGTGTGTCTTGCTGAAGAAGGGTAATACCCGAAACGTTCTGTGTCCTTGTAATATTTTTTAATTGGATTTTTTTTTCTTTTATTTTGCTACACTGTTTTTTGACATTTACGACTTGTAGTCAACTTGAATATTAGTGGGAACGTGTGGGTTAAGGCTGGAAATAGTAATCAATTGCATGTAATTTGATTTGTTTTGATTTAGATTTGAAATACACAGTCTATAACATGTTGTTAAAAATTGAATGTATGACAAGAGAGATCATTGATTGCGTCCTTTGTAGTCTTCTTAAAGCTAGGTTGTTTACGCAGAGAGGGGGAGGGGGAGAGGGAGAGAGAGAAAGAGAGAGAGAGAGAGGGGGGGGGGGAGAGAT
>JARBEQ010151024.1:0-13178 GCA_030265355.1 Tritonia tetraquetra | reverse complement strand
AGTGGGTTAACACATTGTTTCTGCTGGGATCAACAAAACAACCTACACAACAACCAAACAACCCCCCCCCCCCCCAATAAAATGGAAAATAATATTGGAAAAGGGCAAGACATTAGACACAGGTTAACTTGTACAGGAGTAGACATGATTACACTATGACTTAACGTTAAGCATTAACGCTAATGAGATGTGAAAATCCTCATGTCAACTAAGCAACAATTGAAAAAAGGTCTGGACAATACTAATACAAATTGAGAAAGTTTGAGAAAGGGAAATCTTTGCACTATATACTCCCCATCAACTGAGAAGGATGTCAGAGTGTAATGGCCTGCTGGGGGTAAATGAAACATTGTAAAGCGCACAAAGTGCACTCTCTACTTTACCTTTCTAAACATCATTGGGGGTCTTCAGGTGCCATCCCCACTATCAACCTAGACTAATCCTCTACTTGATTTCATAGAGAAACAATAAATCTAATCAGTTCTCTCTACAGACATATACAAACTTGAAAATTGTTATTGCATGACAATTCTATCTTTCTTTCTTATCCAGTTCCCTTTTACCATTACAGTGTAGGGCCAGCATCATGAGGCTGGATTTCTCTGGATCAAGGTATTAAGCCAAGCAGGTGATCAACCCACTGTGAATGACAATTCTATACCATTTATAAATGAGAAAGCGGCTTTCCTCAAACTAATAGTAATAGTAAAAAAAATTAAAATACAAACCATCTGAGGTTAACGTTTCATCAATTTCAATAGAGACTACATGTTTTCCAGGGATCATGGCAAGTCCTAAAATTCTTGGATCTTCCTTAGGAATATGTTCTGGAATTGAAATCAAAATCTATATTTAGTGCCAGGTTCCTTGTAGTTAAAAATAAACTAACTGATTACATGCATGTGACAGAGCATTGCATGAAAATTCACAGCAACATGAGCATTTCTAAAATAAAACTTACAATAAAAAAAAATATTTTGCTTCTTCAATACCCTGATAGTAAAAGTTCTCTTCTTCTTCTCCTCGAAGAATAGTTCTAAAAACTTCTTAAGTTGTTAGTCTTATGCCCTTTTTAACACAGACAGGTCATATCAAAGGTGGTTGAACAGAACTTAACTTTTACCGCCACTCGTGGGTAAAAAATACCCACCCAGTGACACATTTTCTCTGTGTCTTTAAATGAATAGACATCCTCTTGAAACTCCACCTATGCTTCACCCATTCATTTTTCTACCTGTGTATGTTATCATTTGTTTTTTTTAAATCAATCAATATCTTATATAATTTTTTTCGTATCCCTGTGAATTTTGTTTTTCATCTTTTCTTACATATATCAGAATATTGGGAAAAAATACATCTTGAAATTGAAAGAGCCTACCACTGGAACATCCAAAAACTAGGGGTAACTATAGTCCATTTCAGAATGCATGTGCACATTTAAATGCTTGGATCTCTAAAACTATCTGTTGTATCCCTGTCAAGTTTTGCATGGTCAATATACCCATGACCATTCATAACTGCTAACAGCCAAGTGAAAAAATTGAGGATTCCACATAAATCTCACAGGAAGAGCTTTGGAACTCAAAACGAATATTCCAGAGAAAAAATGCTCATAGTGAGGACTCAAATCCATAACTCCAGAATCAAGTGTGCCATCCATGTTATCGTTTGTTATGCAATACCATACTCACCTACAGGTTTTAGATATTCTTCACAAGATCCCATGATAATGTTACAATCACTGTCTGTACACAAGAATATTCCTGGTGAAAAAAAAAAAGAAGACATTTTCCAGATTATTATAATCAACAAACCTCATCACAAGATCTGAAAGGTGAGCACAACAGTTTATCATTGAAATTGACAAAATGGATATGTGTATATCACTACAACATTAAGGGATTAATGGAGAGAATTAATCAAATATTATGGATATAATATGAAAATAGACATTATACTGATACAATTTCAAACAATCTCAGATCAAGCACAAAAAATAATCTTCATTACAATATTTATATAAACTTACCCACTAAGGTGCGTCCATCTGTCATCTTTATCCTCATGCTTTTATTTAGCCATTTTTCCAATTTTTGACGACTTTCAACTCTTTGTTCGTTGCTCACTGTTTCATCCTATTTAAATTTAAAGACAAAAAAACCCCTATGAATACCTCATAATCAGAAAATATCTGAGATGTATAAATTTGCACCTTTAGCCAAGACGTAAAGCTTTACAAAAGTTATTCATAAAGCTCAATGGCATGGTCAAGTCACAGCCTCGGCAACATTGTCAAATGCTGACTGGGTTACGTTACAGAAATAATATTTTGCAGTGCAATAGAAAAACCCTCAAATGACAAACGATACCAGGATATAACTGTGTTACAGGAAATAAAATAGCTCTAACAATTTATCAAAACTTGTATCAATGAAACAACCCCGATACCCCAATCAGTGATGATAACAGAAAATTGTCAAAAAAGATGAAAATTTTTGGTCAACTCAAAACATGCATGAAAACAGCCCTCACCCCTCTCCAGCCCCTATTAAAAGCCTATCTGATAAAAAAGAAAAAAGGAGGAAAAAAAGAGGATTTCCGCCAATCGGCGGAAAATTATCATCACTGCCCAATAAAGCTACAAAACAGAAAATGAGCTTAGACTAGTTAACAATACCAGAGGAGAATGGATGAATAGATGGGCACACAACACCAAAGGACGAGCACTATTTGGCTGTATTACAAAACCCAATACAAAGGATGAAATTAACCACATAGAGAGAACACACCAATCCCTCATTTCTAAACTATACACCCAAGATACACCAGTAAACAAACACCGAAATCGAATAGAGACCCAATGAAGGAATCTAATGGCAGACACTGTTTCACCCTCTATGGAAGCTGACAGAAACAACTGCCTAATAAAGATGGAATTGCACTGCCTGCTCACAGCAAAATCAGTGCAACTATATATAGACAATTCTACTTCTTATGATGATCACTATTTATGTGATTCTTTCACATCATTTACCGAATTTTGAAAATGTAAATTTTAATCATTTCTCTCATTTCAGGGCGATATCTTTTAAAAAGTTGACAAACTACAAAAATTCAAGATACGTTTTTGAATTTGACATTAACTCTATACTAGGTGCTAAAATTTCATGCTGCTGGAGTTCGTGTTTGCAGAGTTATGTGACCTTGAAACTGTTCAAATGACGATGTCTATACTTTAACAATATTATTATGTTCATTTTTTTTTAGTTTTAGCCTTCAATAAATAGCGTGAAAGAATCACATAAAAAGGAAAACCTACAGGATACCAATATCTTAAATGGACAAAAAATGTGCCATTCTGAATTGAGATGCATGACCATAGATACTTTGGGTTGAATTCAGCGAAAATATTTTTAAAAGTTGTAAGGTTAAATCAGAGCCACTTATCAAAAAAATGTACCTCTCAAAAGCTTTTGTTAATTCATAAAGTTAGCCGCTATGGTCAGAATTGATCTGAATTAATCAGAGAACTAAATTAACTTGGTTTTATCTTTCATGAAATTTTACCGAGTCACCTTATTTAGCTAATCTCGGCTCGACCCCCTTTCACCATGCGAGGGCTAGACTAGAGACCCTCCAAGGGGTTCAGTGGGCCGCATGAAAAAACGCTTCCAGATTTCGAACCTGTTTGCACGCCTTGGGTCTTTCATGATAAGAAGAGGTTCAAATATTGGGAGAAAAAGAGGAGGATACAAATAAGAACAACAGACTGTCCGTATAAGACATGGCCAATTAATGAGAATGGCATGACACTCTTCCTTACCATCGTTTCACCTGCCATTTTCGTGTTTGTTTATGTGATTATTGTAAAACTTAGATGGCACACTCATGAAGAAACGAAACCTAGATATCAAGTAAATAAAAAATTACGAATCTTAATCTAACGAGCAAATTTAAATATTCGAAAATACAACAATGCCATGTATGGAAATGCGTGCCATTTGACAATGTCTAATATGCATTTTCTTATTGATACAACATTTTTATACTATTTGAAACGATAATCAACCTCTCGCCTCTCCCCTCCCGATCCTCCTCTCCGCCTTCCTCCGTATTAGAACCTTCCAGTTTTTATCAATTGCTGAAAGGGTACCCACAAGGGCTACATTAATTTGCCTATTGGCCTTTCTTTGATTAGTACTGCTCATTGTATTGTTCATGGTGCCAGTAAAGAGTTGTGGACACAGTGGACTGATCACCTGCTTGTCTGAAATTATTTGATCCATAGGATTTTCGGCTCTGTGTTCAGTCATGTTGAGTGATCGGGGTGCCAGCATTTATTGCAGGTATCTTGTATGCCTTTCATGGCTGAACATAGGACTAGCCCCAGCAATGCTCTGTGTTATTAATGGGGTTCGATCAAACAAACAACAAACCAAATGATTTTCCTTGATCTCATTGAAGTCCATACTTGAATGAACACACAAAATTGGGATCTTTTTCGTCAAACTTTGCACAAGACCAAAAGTGTACGCACACATACGAGAAAAAATGAGAGGAGACATTGCTAGAAACACAGTATCAGCTACGGACACCTCGTGCGCATGCAGGGCAGTCTTTCAAAGCGCCTCTTCTACGATGAACTGGAAGAGGGCCACCGCCCGACAGGACGACCGAGGCTCCGCTAAAAAGACACCTTGAAGAAATGCGGTATTGATGCGAAGGACTGGGAAATCACAACCGCAAACAGGTCTGAATGGAGGCAGCCGTTCACACGGGAGCAGAGACATGAAAATAATCGACAAGGCAGTCAAGCAGACAAGAGCGCAAAGGCAGGGGCTGATACGACCGAGAGATCCATCGAGTGTTCTGTGTGTGACCATGTGTGTGTGTGTGTGTGTGTGTGTGTGTCGCTCTTTGGCCTGAGATCCTACATGAGGGTGCACAAACAATGACCTGATAGGTTGGACACATCGAATTATAAAATTATAAAGACCTTTTTGGTTTGACATTATCGACCACAATAAATGGTCGCTGTCGATCTCACCAACTTATTCAAGGGATTGAACTCTGCCTTACTTATACTACCTGTATATTAATCAAGTTAGCCCCCTTGTTTTGTGTTCCGAAGTTTCTTATTTATTTAGTGAGGCCTCTTCAGGCATGTTCAATATTCTTGCTTGACCCTCGACACGTAAAAGCTTTTCGTAAGATTTGGAAGGTCGACCGTCAAAGGTGATCCACGTTGCCGCCACCCATAGTCACTAATTCACTAACTCCATCATAGAGACCCACACTCAATTAACCACAATAAAAATCAAAGACGTAAACTTTGATTTGGTATTATGTGAGTCAGATCTGTTACTTGACGCCTAAAATAAGCAACCCCCCCCCCCCCCTTACACACACAAAAACAAACCCCAACCAAAAAAACCCAAAACAAACCCCTAACGTAGCCCAAAACCCAAACTATTTTGCTGGCCACTCAGGGCGGCCATCTTTGAAATAGTTGCGCGTTGTATTTTGTAAAATATATGAAAAATGAAATTGTTATGTCATGAGAAAATTTCAATAACACATTGTATTTTTTTCAAATCATATAGATTAGACGATTTTTTTGTTTCGTTTTGCACTGAAATCGGAGTCCTAAGACAACCGTAGATAAAAAGAGTGTTAGAAAACAACTTCCAATGATAAGCCGGGAAAAAAAATCAGAATGTTTCGGGAATCGACCTTCAGCAGCAAACTCGTTCTGAATCCCTTTGTTGCGTGTTTGTTTTGGTTTTAGGCCTTGTGACATCTGGAAGACCCCGGGCGTCCGCTACGAGGTTTTGATTGGACAATGTTATCGTCGTGTGAGGCCCGCGTCGATGCTTAGTGCTAAAACTACATACAACCATGATCACGTTGCTAAAACTACATACAACCATGATCACGTAGACGGCTGACATTTAAATTTAAGGCATATCGTACATCTCCTTATTATCGATCTCCTACAGTGTTTTATTTTATGCCATAGGGTTGTAAAGCTGAATAATGTGATGTTAGGAAGCTAGGCATTAAGGTGATTATTATTGTTGTTTGTGGTTTGCCTGATCCAGCTCACGATGTAGTGTTGTGGAAAGCTACATGAGACACAGTCGACCCCGGTTAATCGCAACACGACGGGAGCGGCAAAATTGTTGCGATTATCCGAAGTTGCGATTGACCAGCGACTTTTATATATAATCTATTTATTCCACTTCTTGTGAAAAGTTGCAATTAAGCGGCAATTGCGATTAACCAAGTTGCGGTAAACCGGAGTCGACTGTACCACGAGTGGCACACAAGACATCTGTGACTAACACTTTGAGTACTCCCCTGTGGCTCAGTGGTAACGCGATCGCTCACGGATCGGGAGGCCCGTGGTTCAAATCACGGCCAGATCCATGTGTTCACTGCGCGTTTTTTTTTTCTCGACTGTGCAGGTTCAAATCTTATCTGAGATGAGCTACAAAACAGGATGTTCCGCCTCTAAAATGATTGATAAGTGTCGAAAGGGGCGTAAAAACGAATAATTACTTACCTTTCCCTTGATCTAGATAGTCGTCACCGGGATTTGAACTATGGGCAAACGATTATTTTATCTAAAGTTTACATCTTACTTTTATATGAACAAGATTATGTGAGTGAGCACTTTTCAATAGTTGAAATAGACGTGAAGAGAGATTTAAAGGGTCTAAAGTTCCTGAGTATGAAGGTTTACAACACAGAAAGGTTCCATCCACAATTCTGCTATGAATAGCCTCCCTTAATAAGCTACAGAACCGCTGCTGGCTCTCTCATCTTGGGAAATCGTAGAAAGACAAACGAAAAAAATCCCAAAGTCACCATCGTGATTCGAACACATGACCTTCTGCGCACAAAGCGAATGCGTTACCGTTACACTCCGACGCCCCCTTGATACAACTTACATTTAGAGACTGGGAGCCATGATAATATAGTTTTGTTGTTTGTTGTTTGTTTGTTTGATCGAACCCATTAATACCACAGAGCGGTGTTGAGGACAGCCATATGTCCAGCCATGAAAAGCACCCAGGATACCCGCAATAAATGCAGGCACCCCGACCACCAAACACGACTGAACAAGAGCCGGAAATGTTGCGAATTAAATAATTTCAGACAAGCAGGTGATTAGCCCACTGTGTCCACAACTGTTTACTGGCACCATGAACAATAAACTGAGCAGTATTAATCAAAGACAGGTCGATAAACAAATTACTGTAGTCCTTGTGGGTACCTCCTCAGCAATTGATAAAAACTGGGAGATTCTACCTCTCTGGGCAAATAATGATATAGCCTTATAGGTATTGATCAATTGAGATTTTTTTCCGACGACGACCGGATGCGTGACAGTTGAACAATGAAGATGTAAGCATCCAGATTTAGGTTTCCCCCTATGGGTTTAAAGACGTGATGGTCGAAAGGTTAGAATCGTGAATTTTATATCAAGAAATCTCCAGCCAGACAACAGTGTAGACGGCAGACGGTAGAATTAGTCTACACAAACCAGTTTATTGCACTCCCATGTCAAAAGATAACGTTCGCCTGCTGCAGGAGATTCGAGATTTGATTCCAGCTGTGACCAATTTTCGTTAGCGCAAAACAAGGGAGATTGGTGCGGGAAAGTCAGAGAAGCGGTGCAGAAAAGTTAGAGATGCAGGCCTATCTAGTATCTCAGGCCGTGAGTGGGATCTAGGTATATCCCCCCCCCCCCCACACACACACACAACAGATTACACAAACACAAAGTCTATTAGGGAAGTGGGAGACGAGCACACCATACGCCAAGGACAACCTTTTTGCTATAATCTTGTTTGGGATGAATGAATCGATTGGACAAAACAAATACACTGCGTTCGGGAAAAAAATAAAAATCGTCATTATAATTTTATTTTTATTCACCCGCCCCAGTCTCAACTCTATGAGGAGTATATACTGAGCACGCTGTGTGTTAGTCGCTTTAGCACTGATATCCTGACAAGATTGTCTGCTGATCTTGGCTGGGTACTCACTCACACCTGGGTCGATTAGGTAAGTAGTGTAACGTGCATTACCCGAGGACACGACGCCGTACGTTTGGAACATGGTGCTCCCCAATGAGCAGCTCAGCGCGCTTTTCGACGTCTACATGGATGGAATGTGTGGCGGATCCTACTCTCAGAGACGTGTAATGTATTCAGTATTCACCTGATAATTTATTTATTTCTTATCCAGTTCCCTTTCACCAATACAGTGCGTAGGGCCAGCACTATGAGGCTGGATCTCTGTGGATCAAGATATTAAGCCAAGCAGGTGATCGACCCACTGTGACTTTTGTGGTAGGAATCAATTTTGCCCTGACAGCGGCCTTACGGCCTACTCTTATCGATTTCCAACTGCCAAGGGTTCTTTAACGTGCGCAACGTGCACACAGGATCTCCGAGTTTATCTCCGTCTCCGACAGGACTAGGTTCTTTTGATCCGACCTACTTGAATAGGATCAGGGGAGTGCATATACGTTTTCACCAAGTTTCAAGGAGAAAAATACATGTTGCTGCCGGGAATCGAACCCGGTACCTTTCGCTTCAGAGTCAAGAATCGTACCTCTACGCCACTGGGACCCCACTCACCTGATAATGATGGGGGGAAAGCATCGATTCAGTGCAACCAATTTAGGGATGACTAAAGGTTTCCCTTCTGTGGCATTTTGAGATGAGGGAGCTAATGAGGCTGGAACAAACTGCACTTCCACATTTTGCAATCTTAGCGTCCGCAAGAATAAAAATCTTATTTGTGAAAAGATCCCCAGCTATTGTATGACTAGACTAGTTCTTATGTGAATACTAAATTTTGAAAGTTGGAAACAATCTAAACAAATAAATGTAGTTTAGAATAAGAAAAAATATTGTTGTATGACCTAAAATGTTCGAGTCAATTAACTCTTTCCGTACGGTGTCCGCGTTTGGAAGTAAGCAAATTTCATGTCCAACTTTCATCTTCATTTTCTAAATTTTCTCAACTTATTTTTTATCTAATTACTTTCCTGGTCTTCTCCATTCAAAACTAAACAATTTGATGTATACTATATCGAACTAGCTTTATTAGTTTTCTTATTATGAAACTTTTAAGACACACACGTCGCCCATATAGTGGTCACACGTCCGGAAAGAGTTAACGTTGACTACCTTTTTCCAAGGATAAAAATTAACTTAAAACTCACATTAGCACAATAGGAATATCATCATCAACAGAGAGTCACCCCCACCAACACACACACACACAAACAAAACCCCCGAAACCTCAACAACCAAACAAGCAACAACAAAACAAAGCCTCATTAGCTCCCTCATCTAAAAATAGAAAAAATAAAAATCAGAATAAAGAAGCCAATTAAACAGTGACTAAAATTCAACTGCTAGCAAATGACTGGGAAGAAAATTTATGTGTCAGAAATGGTTGTTGTTGTTGTTATTTTTGTTGTTGTTGTTCTTGTGAATAATCGGTGATTGTAATGTTTTAGTGTACACATACAAAGTTCAAATATTAATTTACACAGCAAGTTAAGAAATAGCCACCAAGAAATCGGAGCTGAAAGATGCTATTTGCAGGGAGTGGAGAGAGTGGGCATGGCCTTTTTTGGGTCTAAGGACTCCATCCCGTTACAAAAGTATCAGTTGAAGGTAAGATTGGGCCGTCCCTGACTAAATGGGTGTTTACGAATGAGTTGTAGTGGTTGTAGTTAACGTGTAGCATTAACGGAAGCTGAGCAATCCTTTAATGCCATGGGGCTAATGAAGGCTGCCGGAAGTTCAAAGTCAATGTTGAAAAACAGTCAGAGAGAAAAATGTATTATTGTTATTGTCTTTATTGGAAGTTTTCTACATTTTTCTCTTTAATGCCATGGCAGCTCCACAGATCAGTTATATATATCATGTAGCCTGCCTACGATGTCTTGCTTCCAGCTATCGGTTGATATTCTTCCGATAAAGTCTACTTTTTCGGAAAGATAATACAATTACAGTAAATGATAATGGGAATAATAATAATTATAATAATAATAATGATAGAGAGTCTAATAATAATGATAATAATAATGATAATGATAATAATAATTTTAAATCAATATTAGCATTATCATTATCATCATCTTAAATATTATCCTTATCGTTAAGATCGTTATTGTTACCTTAATCATTATCATCATTTTATTTGTTATTAATGTTCTTAAGAAAGAAAATCTACTCACAGACAATGAAGATGAATATTGTGATGACCTCTATAATCGTGAACCGCAACCAGACATTTCCATCTTAGAAAATGCACACGAAATATCAATGGACGACGAGAACAGTCCTCCGGTGCTAAAAGACGGAGTTGCAGACGCAATACGGCACCTAAAGGCGGGAAAATCCCCTACAATTGACAACATCTTTGCTGAACTATTTAGGTGTAGGATGGGGGCGAGGAAGTTATTAATATCCTTACAACAATCTGTCAAAGAGTCTGGGAACACAAAGAAAGGTCAGAGGAATGGGCACGATCACTGGTCATCCCGCTGCCTGAAAAGTGGAACTCAAGACAGTGTCCGAACTATCGGACAAACAGCCTAATAAGCCATCCAAGTAAAGTCATGCTTCGCGTAATCCTTAACCGCCTAAAATAAATTCAATGCCGAAGAGATCTTTTCAGAAGAACATGCAGGATCCAAGCTAGGGAAGAAGCACTCATTGTTGAACGCATTCTAAACAGCAGGATCCTCACCGAAAAGCATCTCTAACATAAACGCAATCTTTATCACAATTATATTGATTTCAAGAAAGCTTTTGACAGAGTATGGCATGAAGGTCTGTGGCAAGTGCTTGGTAACATTAACATAACAAAGGACTAATCCGGGTCATCCAGGCACTTCACAAACGCTCAAGCAGTGCAGTACTCGTGGACACAAAAAGTTGGAGAATATTTCAGAACAACTGTAGGTGTAAGACATGGCTGTCTGCTTTCTCATGTATTCTTCAACATACAAATGGAACAAATCATGCAAGATACTCTCCATGGTTTTCATGGCAGACCGATCAATAACCTCCGTTTTGAAGATGATATATATTTAACTGCTGGTAGCATTTCGGGACTACAAGATCTAACTAATAGACTGGTCAGCATCTCTAGCAGGTATGGAATAGGGGTGAGCTCGGATAAGAACAAAGTCATGGTTGATGGAGAAGATAACACCAATATATGAATGGCATGCCTCAAGAGGTTGTACACACATTCAGATATCTAGGAGCAACCCTAACGGAGACGACTCCTCAAAAACCGAAATAAATACCAGGAAGACTCTCGTAATGGCTGCTATAATTAAACTAAACAAAATCTGGAAAAGCCGCATTCGAGGCAAATCTCAGGTTATACCGAGCTCTGGTCGTCTCCATCGTGATGTATGGTTGTGAAACATGGACTTTGACAGCTGAACCAGAAATAGAAATACATGCCTTCGAGCACGAATGCTGGAGGAAAATACTCCGCGTACCATACACAGAACGCAGGTCAAACGACGACATTAGGCAGCATCTTGAGTGCTATGTCGGTCCTCAAGAGCCACTACTGTCGAATGTCAAACGGCAAATAATTAGTGGTTTGGTCATGCCACGCGCCACAACTCACTAAATAAGACCATAATACAGGGGACCCTAGAAGGAGAGCGCAGACGAGGCCGACAAAAAAGCTGGTTGCAGGACATACAAGACTGGACTCAGATTCCAGCTAGAGACCTTCTTACAGCCGCTAAAGACAGACCTGCATGGAGAAAGATAGCTGCTTCCCCTGCGTTCAAATCCCCCCGACGACTAACTAGGTGAAGAAAAATATTATTTTTCTTGTTATCCCTTACTGTTTATATTTTGTTATTGTTGAAGTAGTGTTAACAGTTGTTGTAGTTGTTGTAATGGCAATTTTAATACTACTAGTAGAGTAGTAGTGGTGGTAGAAATAGTAATAGGAAGATGAGGAGAATGAGGCAGAAGTGATGAGGAGGATGGAAAGGAGAAGGAGGAGTTTTTCCAATAATGATAAGAGTTCATTGAATACTCAGAATTGAATGATCAGAGAGCCATTATATCAGAAAACCCTAGAGCTCTAAACTTGTTTGTGTTATTTCCGATTCTTTATAAAAGTGTTCTATCAAGAGCGGTTTAGCAGAACATTCTGCTTAAGCCTCCGGAGCAGAGTCATGGCAATTCTAAATGTCAATCGAAAAATACATGTACAAGGCGTGAACCCTAGACTTCTTCAGCAACATGCAATTGCCTTAGCCACTAGACAGAGTTGTTCATCCCGACGATGTGGCATAGCCATCTCCAGCGTCTGATACAGATACAGATTTCTTTGCAATAGAGAGACTATAAACCAGGCTGGAATTCAAGACTACAAAAATTACATGACGATCTCACCAGTGCCAAAAATATTATGGAAATAAACCCTTCAAATTAAAATATAACCTACAACAAAATTAAAGCCACTTTTACCAGAGAAAAAGTAGAACAATCTCGCAATAGTTGGCATAACAAGACAAAATCTCTCAATATGGAGAAAGACATGCACAAATTGTGGCAGCTGCCAAAAACCCTTAAAGACGATCGTCGTGAGACCAAACAAACCATAATAGAAACAAACGGAGAACTTCAAACAGGAAAAAGAGCTGCCAACTCTTTTGCAAAATTTTATCAGAAAGACAGCTTTGTCTCCTTACCATCTGCAAGGAAAAGGAAGGTGAAAGAACAATCGGGAAAATGAAAAACCTCAAACGAAAACCCGTGCATGCATTCACCCATAGCACGGATGAACTCAATGCTGCGATCCAGACACTGAAGTGCAGAAAAGCCCCTGGACCTGATTGCGTCAGCAATGACATGATCAAACATTTTGGGCCTTACACCAAGAAAATTTTGATCCATATTTTCAACAAATCTTGGACATTCGGAAATGTACCATCCGAATGGAAAAAAAGCCCACATTATCCCAATACATGAAAAGGGGAAAGCCAAAACAGAAATGACAAATTACCGTCCAATCAGCCTGCTCAGCTGCCTAGGAAAATTAATGGAGCGAATTCTGAATAGACGATTAATTTGGTACCTAGAAACCAACAAATTACTCACGCC
>JARBEQ010150913.1:0-13180 GCA_030265355.1 Tritonia tetraquetra | reverse complement strand
GGGCCAGCATCATGAGGCTGGATTTCTCTGGATCAAGGTATTAAGCCAAGCAGGTGATCAACCCACTGTGACCATATCATCACCTAATGCCCAAACTTGGAGGATATGATTTTGTTTGATCGAACCCCAGTGTTGGGGTCAGTCGTATGATCAGCGGTGAAAGGCATACACAAGATACCCGCCATCAATGCCGGCACCCCAACCAACAAACAACACAGAGACGGAAATTCTATGGATCAAATAATCTCAGACAAGCAGGTGATCAGTCCACTGCGTCCACAACTCTTTACTGGCACCACACTGAGCAGTATTAATCAGAGATTGCCAATAAACTGTAGCCCTAGTGGGTACCCCCTCAGCAATTGATAAAAACTGATGGTCTGTATAGACAGGTTTAATCCGGAGGTGTAGCTCCCATATCCCACTTCTGCTATCAGAGGCGGTCCGACGGAACTTGAGAAGATTTCAGCTTCACGGCAGAGCCATGAAAACCCTGAAAGGTCCGGAGAAAAACAATCCTGCACATGGCGGGACTCGAACCCGGACCTCTATAGGACTCGAACCCGGACCTCTATAGGACTCGAACCCGGATCTCTATAGGACTCGAACCCGGACCTCTATAGGACTCGAACCCGGACCTCTATAGGACTCGAACCCCGGACCTCTATAGGACTCGAACCCGGACCTCTATAGGACTCGAACCCGGACCTCTATAGGACTCGAACCCCGGACCTCTATAGGACTCGAACCCGGACCTCTATAGGACTCGAACCCGGGTCTCTATAGGAGTCGAACCCGGACCTCTATGTCCAGACGCGAGTAACTTACCCACTGCAATAGTGACGCCCCCCAATCTTGACCAAATAAGAGAAAAAAAAACACAATCCCTAGAGATTGATATTAATCTAATTTCTGCTTGGATCACACAAAACAAATGACAGCCACAATGATTGTAAATGATTAAAAATAGAAGTAGAATTAAATATATACGATTGTTAGGCTCTCAAACGAGAGACGCATACATGCACTCTAACACACACAAGGACAAAAACAATATTAACTGTTATGTGTTTACGTATAACCATATTCTTAGCCAGGACTAACACAGGGTTAGCCAAGCTGTGTCATGGTGTCTTACCCGAATGGGAAACAATTAAGAAGAAGGGCGAATGATACTCTAATCCACTGTTAACCTTTCTTTGTTAGAAGGCAGATTAGACTAGACCAGTGTGAACACTTGCTCTATTTCATTACTTTCAATTTCTGACAAGATGCCACAACACAACTTGGCTTATACTGTCTAATTTAATCTAAGATTTATACTGTCTGTGTAATTGTTTAACACTTACCTCCGTTTTCTAAATTATTGTTTTTTTCCTTTTTTCATCTTAGAGACTACTGACCAATAGAAAGAAAGTTTTTAATCGTCTGAATAAAACACAATTTTCCATTGGTCACAGTGTTATGGGGGTAAACTATACATAAACTATACGTATAGAGCATGATGAACTTTGTGGATATGCGCTATATAAGTGCTATGCTCTACTATGCTTTCGATCTGACGTACGCAATTGTGTAATAATTTTTTATTTTTTTTTGCCTTTCTTTCTTGCAAAATTTTACTTTGAAGACTTAAGTGGTTGGAGAATCACACCAATGGCATTGTATTGTTTGTTTGTGTGTTGCTGTTTTAGGGCTCTATCGACACAGATAGGTCATTTCAGCGCCCGCCACACGGCTTCAAACAAATTAAGGTTGAGGAAGAGGGGCCTGCAACACTCATGGGTCACACGCGCTTGAGAAAAAGTAAGATAAGGGGGACGACACATAGTTCAAAGATAGAACAGAAGAAGATTCCACCAGAATCAAAGATCTGATGTGTGTACTAAAAGCAAATAAGGACAACCACTCACACAAGCATTTACACAAATTATTGGCGGTGACATTACAAAGTCATCTCTGATATCACAAGGCATTCAAAGGGACATCATCATTGTTTTAGTTGGTCTTTGATTAATTAAGGGGAGATTACTTCCATTGTGAGCATTCCGTTAACAACAAGAATTGTGATATGATACATTATAAATACGATGTAGATATGCAATGTATGTGTACAAACAAACCTCAGTAACGAACCAACACACACGGCACCTAGCATCACCCCCCCCCCCCCCTCCCCCCTTACAAACATGACCCCCCGTGAAGGTGCGCAAACAATAGGTGGGACATTATTGACTATGAAAGTCGACCATATATATATGTAGAGTAGAATTACCATAAACCGAAAGAAGCTAAACCGAAAAATACCATGAACCGCAAAGAAATTGATAAATTGTACGAGTTTCTTCTTTGTCTTTGTATCGTTTCATACTTGTTCTAAACCAAAATGCCTTTAAACCAAAAATGATTTAGAAGGTCCCCAAAATTTCGGTTTAAGGTAATTCTACTGTATCTAATATGGTATATTATAAATACCATAAGCAAACATAAACATATTATTATGTCATGCTATAAATCTTTCCTTAGTTGAAATCTAAACCCGTTCATTAATTCTGACCGCTATTCACACGTTTACAGTCAACATTTGTAGATCCTTTCAGAAACGGTACTTCCTGGTTATCTGTACATCTACAACGATTAAACAACCAAGGTTAAAACTCTTTGACCAGGCTGGGTTTATTTGTTTTTGGGTGTGTTTTAGGGCGCTATCGGCACAGCAAGGTCATTTCAGCGCCCACTGGCTGGGTTTCAAAACGAGGATCTCCCACATGTAGAAAGAAGTCCAAACCTATTATTATTCAATCAGTAACATTATTTTTTTTTTATTCAACGTCAAATATGAAACAGGTAATTAACATTATTAACGAGCTATAAATAACAGAATTAACACAGAATAAGTCAAGCTGTGCTATGTCGTCTTACCGGAAATGGTAACAATTAACATAGTGCAAGTGTTTAGACTGTGTGTGAACACTTGCTCAATTTCATCTGTTACCCATTTCCGTCAAGACGACACAATGCGGCTTGCTGTCTAATTCGGGTATGAAATGCTGCAAATAACTTGAGAGACCTTTTGTCACCACCGGAAATGTATGTCCAAATATATCCAACTGCTTCCTCTCACCGTAGACGGGGTGAACAAGGCTAATGACGTATTCGACCATCTTTGTGAAAACAGCACCAATGATGTATTCGACCTTCTTCGTGAAAACGGCACCATACCCGCAAATAGAAAGTAGCTAACAACAATTCTTGTCACAAACATTAATATCACATAATATGTGACAGGTTCCGTAAAGTGGTACATAAGTCAGGTTTTATACGTTTTGAGATATTTGTATCATTATGTGTGTTTGTTTTTTTGCTGTTTTAGGGCTCTATCGAAACAGGTAGGTCATTTCAGCTTGTTTGTTTGTTGCTGTTTTAGGGCTCTATCGACACAGAAATGTCATTTCAGCGCCCGCCACGCGGTTCTAAACAAATCAAAGCAAACTAAGATGCCACACATAGACCACTAGGAAAGACGGGCAGTCCATGTAGTGGCCAGCCCCCTTTCCAATGATACTAGATGTATTGCTGCTGAGGGAAGCTTGTTTGTTTGTTTGTTGCTGTTTTAGGGCTCTATCGACACAGAAAGGTATTTCAGCTACAGGGAAGCTACAAGGTAGGCGTCATTATGATTACAAAGAGGATGCAATATTTATTTTTTCTCACTATTATCTCAAAAGCAAATAATTTTTAGACTTATGACCCACTTTGTCAAGAGCAGTCACATATATAACGGTAATGAAAACTGACAAACATCTGAAAAGAAAGTGAAACAAACGTCATCTGCGATTAAAACAACAAAATGTTTTGTGGAGAGGTTGGTGGATAGTGTGACGAGATGAGTTCAAATATAAAAACAAACCCAGTGGTCTGGGTAACAGTAGGCTTTTTAAGTCGTAGATGCCAAAAATCTAGGTCAGTTCTATTGGTATATCATCATATTTGATAATTGGTGCAACGGTCAACATTGCAGATACCCCCCTGGACGACACCGGAGGGTTTTGGGTTTGAGTCTGCCATTAATAATAATAATATGTGTAGAGGAAGGAAAGAAGGAAAATACGGCAGCCCCAGAAAAAAAGTCATAATTTGTCGACTTTACGAATCAAACCAATCTCTTACAAACGGCAACTCCACTTTAACTCTTTCCGGACGTATCGCCACCATATATGGACAATGTGGGCGTGTCATGTCATAACTCTATCTTCATTTCTTTTCTAATTGCTCTCTTGATGTTTTCCTTTGGATACTGTGAACAATTTGATGTATAGTGTGTCTATCCAGTGTTATTATTATTCTTGTTATAACATTTCTAGTATTCCCATGTCAATTGGGTTGACATTTTCTTACGTCTAAACATGGAAACCATGAACGTCTGGAAAGAGTTAATAGAGAGAAAGGGTCACATGCTCTACCGACGGAGCTATCCACCTCACACTATGGCTTTGTGACTATTTTTCTGGCCCTACCACATTTTTGTCCTTTCCGTAATACCATTCTCATCATTATCATCGCTAACTCATCTTAAATTACACATCATATACATTTAATAAACAATATAGCCTTCAGGCCATAATAATATATCAGAATTTCAAAAATAATCATGCAAACATAGTGAGACATTAACAGAAATTGTCGTATTACATAATAATATATCAATATAATATATCTGCCCTATACACAAGACATATAATATTTCCTTTACATGTCATATTATATCAAACTTTAAGCACATATAACGGTGAACGTCACAGAGTAGTAGAATCAAACAAAATACAATTGTTTAAAGACAGAAAATGTCAACAAGCGAGATATATGTGAGCTATCACCACAAATCGCTCCTAAAGGTGCATTTCAGACGTTTTGATGAGAAGTGTGTTAGAAACCAGGTTATTCCCTTTCAAAATTACACCTACCTCTTCTTTATATCTTGATAGTTAAGTAACGATTTGTTTGTTTGTTGTTTGTTGCTGTTTTAGGGCTCTATCGACACAGAAAGGCCATTTCAGCGCCCGTCATACGGCTTCAAACAAATCAAGGTTGAGGAATAGATAAATAGAGAGTCAGCCATCGATATATGATGTTATTTTTGATTATTTAGCAAAGTGCCTATGGGCCTGTCTTGTAGCAAAGGGTAACATATATATATCTTTCTTTCTTATCCAGTTCCCTTTTACCATTACAGTGTAGGGCCAGCACTATGAGGCTGGGTTTCTCTGGATCAAGATATTAGGCCAAGCAGGTGATCAACACACTGTGACCTTTGTGGTAGGAATTAATTTTGCCCGGACAGCGGCCTTCTCTTATCGATTTTCAACTGCCAAGGGCTCTTTAATGTGCCCAATGTGCACACAGGACCTCCGAGTTTATCGTCCGTCTCCGATACGACTAGGTTCTTTGATCCCACCCACCTGAATAGGATCAGAGGAGTGGCATATAGAGTCGCTTCAGAGGCGAGAACCCTACCTCTGTACCACTTAGACCCCCATATTTGACTGCAAAAGGCAACAAGCAGCTTTTACGTTCTGCTGGCAAACCCATCTTTAAAAGTGGTATCTGTCACGTCTTGCAGTCAGTGAAGGGTTTTTTTAGAAAGTGGGTTTTGAAAACAAAGAGTGCTAATAAGTGCTATTTTTAACGAAAGATTTAACTGCAAATTGGTGTGCAAATATTAAAGGTGCTAAGCGCGTTTTGCAGTCAAAACCCAACATAATATGTATCTGATTTGACAAATCTTGAACCTACTTTGATGATAAACTCATAGAAATATGGCAAAACAATATTTCATTAACATAAGAGATAAATCATTATCTACAGCATGGATGATGTATGTTTAATTGAGTCAGGGGATAAGAAAAAAAATGAAAATTGACAAAAAATTATACAGAAATAAACACGTGATATAATTTGGCAAATACAACAAAAGCCATTTTGTACTCCTGGCTCTCCTACTGGCATTGGCACAAGGGGAAACACACACACACACACACATACATACACACACACACACACACACACACACACACACACACATGTACACACACACACACACACACACACAACCTAGTCATTAAATCATGTACACACACACAACCTATAGTCATGAAATCATGTACACACACACACACACACAAACACACACACACACACACACACACACAACCTATAGTCATGAAATCATGTACACACACACACACACACACACAAACACACACACACACATACACACACACAACCTATAGTCATGAAATCATGTACACACACACACACACACACAAACACACACAAACACATACACACACACAACCTATAGTCATGAAATCATGTACACACACACACACACACACAAACACACACACACACATACACACACACAACCTATAGCCATGAAATCATGTATACACACATACACACACACACACACACACACACAACCTAGTCATTAAATCATGTACACACACACACACACACAAACACACACACACACATACACACACACAACCTATAGTCATGAAATCATGTATACACACACACACACACACACACACACACAACCTATAGTCATGAAATCATGTACACACACATTGTTTACCTAACGATGTTTTCCCATTTCTAATAACGGTGGTCTCATCTCAACATTCAGCCATTTGTAAAGGCGTTAAAAGAGAACAATTTCATGTTCCTAGGGTGTTCTGGGGGTATTTCTCAATTCTCCAACAACTATCTTCAGAACAGACTTATGGTGATAAGTCACATGAAGCGAAATATGACCACAAACACACACACATCTATAGCTATACACCCATATCATGTAAATACACAAACACACCTCACAAAAAATTAAAACAACACATCAACTTTCTAGACGTCCAAAGATAAAATAAGAAATGAGTAAAAAAGACCGAAGACGACATGAGCCATGAAAACTCTGAGAGGACCAGAGGAAAAACCCACCCTAGGCGGCCTCGAACTCTGTCCTCTGTGTCCGAAAGTCGAGTAACTTTGCTAGGATCACCCCCCCGAAATCTTGCTCACCAATTATTATCATAACCTCACAGGGATTGAAGGACCTGAACGTCTTTTTTAAGTCACAATTAATGACGTCTGTTTTAAATGATGGCAAATTATTGTTTTTGAAATTATCAAAGACATCAAAAAGAACAAAATTATAGGCTTAATATATGTCTTAGAAATAATTTTGACTTAAAGCTGATAACAAGAGTTCACACAAATTAACATTTGTCATTGCTCACCACACAGTGGATGGAACGTGTCATTCATTACGGTTTGGATGTACATTTACGATGACATCAAACATAATTGGAAACTGAATCGCATGCATAAATTAATGAATGACATGCAAAGTTAATTAATTAATGAATTAAAAAAATTCTTTAAAAAAAGAAAATGGCGGTAAAATTTTAACATAGTAAACTAAAACAACAACATGAACGGGTTAAATTAAATATGATGATTGATCCACCATTCATCTTCATTTTGATCGGTGTTGAAAAACTCGATTCAACAAACAATGTCTTTAAATATTGAGAGTAAATGGACATAATAATAATGATATATATATAAATTACAAGCATTATATTCCTGTAAGGCAGACATGCAGCATTAAATACAAGTCTAAATAGTGATATATTTCAAAAAAATTAACAATTTCGTCCACAGAAAGCACAGTAGAAACGTGATTCTCATCCATCTTCAGAATAAAACACAATTAAATGTGATTAATGAAAAGACTGCACTTCCACTTCTCTGAAGAATATCACCTCCGTACCATGGCAAAGACTGTGCTATGCCCTAAGCTATACATTTGAGCAGTACCGTGGGCAGAGAATATATATATTTTTTAATATTCATCATCAATCTATCAACAATATCATTATGCAACTTCAAGCACATTGAGTCAAAGCTCCTTATTCTGTAATGCTTTTGTGCTTCTGTGTAATATACAAGACGGCTATCACCATCAGTGCTTTATTTATAGTTCAATTCTGTTTTTCAAAATATAAATTTACAGTTTCGTCGCGTCAACAGTATCAACATTATTCATATGATCACAACGGTCTCGTGTGTTACATAATATCGTATATATATTCATTACATCGTAATATGTGTGTGTCATCACATTATTCTCCATAGCCTACAATCTACAATTGCTTTGTGTGTGTTTGAAAAAAAACCTCAATAAAAATCACATGCTTTGAAACAACAGTAGGTAAGAAGAGTACATTTGGTCATATATTTACATTCACTTTGATTATTATCATTGTTACATAATAGTAATATTATCTACAGCTACTATCATTAACATATTTACACAATTCTGTACGTTGATGTGTACAACAACAACAACAACTTGGTGCTATGTAATTTCGTTTCGGAGACTTAGTGGATCAATCCAATTTTTAAACATCCTGACATTTCTTCTGTGGTTGAAAATTATTCCAGCATCCTCTGCAGCAAAAATCCGGGTTAATCCGAGTCAGCCACATATCCACAACAGTGCCGGTGATGTTTAACATCCAACGGATTGGTCATCCGTTTATCCCTGCACAAGTACAAGAATCAATTATATGCGCGTTCTTTCTATTCCATTAGAGAATCTGCTTGGGTGTATGATAAAATGGTTGTGTGTGGGGATCTCGTCAAGATAGGGCCTGCCCTACTCTGGGAACAGTAGTATCCGACCATGGACAGGGATGGACTTCGCAGTATCGCAGTATCCCAGAAAGCAGCAGAGAACAAAAACGGTTAGGGGAAAGTGCTAGATGAATATTCGGAGGTTCCGCAACATCGAATGAAGTCAAGGGATGGACAGATAGATAGTATAATTTCAGTCGTGTTGTTTTTGTCAACTGCACAGAATTATTCTTTATCTTTTCATGTCTATTTTTAAATTGTTGTTTTTGTCAACTGCACAGAATTATTCTTTATCTTTTCATGTCTATTTTTAAATTGTTTCATTCACATATAACAGGTTAATACATTTTGTTTCACCGAAGATTTAATTACACCAAAGACTCTGACGCGTGTCGTCCATTATTGATGGTAGCCCTCGTGTTCACCATGGGCAGCGTGTTCGTGTGGTTTCCGTTGGGAACCGAACCATTTGTTCCCGTGAAAACTAACCCGTTAGAATCAGTCAAGTCGTTGTAGTACGGTGACCCTTTCTCTGTACCGTTATTGACGGGTCCATGAAGCGGGGACGCAGGTCCGTTGGGTACGGGCTGGTAGCCGTTGTGCCCGTTCCAATGGGAATTTTTGGGTTCCCAGACATCGTCTTCTTCATAATCCATGTCTGCCAACCCGTCAAAATATTCGGGATTAGCGACCGATGCAGCTGAGGCCCCGGTTATACTGCTTTTGGGGCCCATTTGGTTGACGCGGTAGGCGGGAGATTGGTGTAGGGACGAGTGGCTGCTGTGGTTGTTGTGGTGGTTGCTGTCGTTGCCGGGGTACAGCGGGGATGTTTGGGAGGAGGTGGATCCAGTTTTAGACTGGTTGGAGCCTAGCCGAGACCGTGCGGACTCACGCCGAGATCGGTCGGAAGTCCTGGACTCGGATCGTTCGAGTTCGGCAAGTACAGGCTCAGCTTGAGTTGATCCAAATGCTTTCTCGTTTTGATAGTAACCTGATGAAGAAAAAAAGTCGTTATGCAAAATAGTGAGAGATGGTAAGAACAACTTTTTCTATTTAGAATTCCCTTTTACCATTACAGTGTAGGGCCAGGTCTATGAGGCTGGATTTCTTTGGATCAAGATATTAAGCCAAGCAGGTGATCAACCCACTGAGACCCGCAAAGCTATACATGAGGTGATTAATTCCTCTATTGGCCTATGTACATTACCCTCCTTTGTGAAGGAAAACTTTTGACATGACTTGTGTGGTGGGCGGCTCTTTTTGACACACGCACACACACATACATACATACATACATACACACACACGCATGCACACACACACATACATACATACATATACACACACGCACGCACACACATACATACATACATAGTCATCCCAAGTTAATTTGTATCTTATTTTATTTATTTATATATTATTTTGTATATTTTAAAATTTATTAATCTAATATTATATGAACTTATTTACTGTCTGTCGTGTTCTGTCACCGTGAATGGATTTGTAAACAATTTGCGAAAATACACCAGATGTGGAATGAAAATCACTGGGAGAAGATAAAGAAGATAGCACATATACACCTAACAAATAAATACATATCATATCAAGCTATCTACCTTTACTACTGAGGTCCATGTAAGCACAAGCTGCCTGGGGCTGTAGATAGTTGTCCTCATCTACGGGGAGCTGTAAGGGCATGGGCTTGCCGTGAAGACCCCCGTGGCTGTAGGACCGCATGGGGTGGTGGGATCTCGGAGTCTCCTCATCGTGCTCACTCAGCCTGCCTTGCGGTGACCACTCAACCTCTCCTGCAATGGAAGGAAGGGAAATTATTACTTCTGTCTTATCCAATTCCCTTTTACCATTACAGTGTAGGGCCAGCACTATGTGTGCTGGATTTCTCTGGATCAAGATATTAAGCCAAGTAGGTGATCAACCCACTGTGACCTTTGTGGTAGGAATTAATGTTGCCCGTACAGCGGCCTTGCGGCCTACTCTTATCGATTTTTAACTGTCAAGGGTTCTTAAACGTGCGCAGCGTGCACACGGGACCTCAGAGTTTATCGTCCGTCTCCGATAGGACTAGGTTCTCTGATCCTACCTACCTGAATAGGACCAGGGGAGTGGCATATAGGTTCTGAACAGTTTTTCTTTCTTTCTTATCCAGTTCCCTTTTACCATTACAGTGTAGGGCCAGTACTATGAGGCTGGATTTCTCTGGATCAATATATTAAGCCAAGCAGGTGATCACCCACTGTGAACGCTGAAGAGTATTAATCATAAAATAAGGCTAATGAACAAATTACTGTTGCCCTGTGTGTGGTCACGTCCTCGGCCATAGTAACAACTGGGAGAATTTGCCACTGGGTGCTAACATGAGAACTAGCAACAACAACAAAAACAGGACATCAATTTTTTTCTCTGGACCTTTCAGAGTTGTCATGGCTCTGCCCTGGAGACTCACATGGAATCTTCTCAAGTTCTATTGAACCGCCTTTGAATTGACCTTTACTTGTTAAATTCTCAAACGAGTCTTGGGGAAAGTATTCTGCGATAGACTGGTGTCCTATCCAGAAAGTGACGCCACCGATACCGAGTTAAACTCTGGCTCCTATGAGCCTTAAGGGCTCTAAAGGACATACTTTCATGTGTTAAAAAGGGCGTTAAACTTCAAACTTTAGAATGTCTTTCTTTCTTATCCAGTTCCCTTTTACCATTACAGTGTAGGGCCAGCACTATGAGTCTGGATTTCTATGGATCAAGATATTAAGCCAAAGAGATGATCAGCCCACTGTGACCTACTTTAGAATGTTCTTTTTTAAAAATGCCTTACCCCTGTCCTTTGAAAACTTGATGGGATCTGAAGTATATCGAGAGCTGACCGAGTCCCCTCGACTCCGTGGCTGTTGTCGTTCCTGTTTCGCTCGGGCCGCAGATTGCAGATGGCCGTATTTACGTTCCCGAACTTTGGGCCCCTGCTTCTCTCCAGGATTGAAAGAGTATGGCTGTTCAGAGATGGGGATAAGAGGGGTGGGTGACTGGAGATAGATAGAAAAGAGAATATTTAATAGTTGAAATTATGAATTGACTGATGGATCAAAAACATGAGATATATATTCATGGTTTACTGATAAATTGAAAGGAAGTGATTATTCAGGCAACTGGTTACATAATTAGAGAAAACCGGGCTGCTTTTGTCGAACACAGGGGCTTGATCATAACTGTTAACATATATAGGTTGTATGTGTCATTATTATCAGTATTGTTATTATTGTTGTTACAACTAATATCATCATATCAAATTGGAGGGAGCTGACCTCCTTAGCTCAAGACAGGAGAGAGTGGAAAGCCTTTGTTACACGGCCTGTGCTCCACAGGGAACTGAGGGGTGAAGAATATCATTTTTACAGGGAACTGAGAGGTGAAGAATATCATTTTTACAGGGAACTGAGGGGTGAAGAATATCATTTTTACAGGGAACTGAGAGGTGAAGAATATCATTTTTACGAGTATCGTATTCATTACGATGTCTATAGTATTCTAATATATATAGTCACCCATCTAGGTGTTCCCTTTTCTTTTCTTATCCAATTCCCTTTTACCATTAAAGTGTAAGGCCAGCACCATGAGGCTGGATTTCTCTGGATCAATATATTAAGCCAAGCGGGTGATCAACCCACTGTGACGTTTGTGGTAGGAAGGAATTTTGCCCGGACAGCGGCCTTGCGGCCTACTCTTATCGATTTGTAACTGCCAAGGGTTCTTTAACGTGCGCAACGTGCACACCGTGTTCCCTTTTCATTGGCTATAAATGTCTGATGTTATCTTAAGCATCATTTAAAAAAAAAAAACAGTTATCCAATTCCTAATCATATACAGCAATACTTACTGTAGGGGACCTGCTGGACTGTCTGTCAAACACCGGTGGGTAGTGTGGTGAGGCGGACATACGGGGCTGTTGGTTCGAGTATTCCATCGGCTCAGCAGGCTGCAGATATTCCTCGGCGTCCATGATATCCCCTGGACATTCTGACATACCTCGGACCAGTTCTTCCTTCTTGAAAGCAACGCTCTGGAGACGCATGAGGGAATCGCCCTGAGAAATAGAGGTGTGAGAAAGGGAAAAAAAGATATGAAACAAACTGTGCAATGGTATGATTGTAGTATAAGATTTGGAAGGGAGCAGGCACCATAGAATGATAAATCAAGGTAAGTAAATGTTATGAGTGCCAGAAAAACACAGAAAACATTCTTTCTAAGGCTATTTTTCTGTGTTTTTCTGGCACTCATAACATTTCCATACCTTGATTTATGATTTTAGTATAGAAATGTAAACATTTTGTTGAAACTCCTGAGACAGTATTAATGTGTTGAGTTGAATTGGTAACAAACTCTTCCTGCTTTCTTATCCAGTTCCCTTTTACCATTACAATGTAGGGCCAGCACTATGAGGCTGGATTTCTGTGGATCAAGATAT
>JARBEQ010150802.1:0-13181 GCA_030265355.1 Tritonia tetraquetra | reverse complement strand
GTAGTAATAGTAGTAGTAGTTATAGTAGTAGTAGTAGTAGTAGTAGTAGTAGTAGTAGTAGTAGTAGTAGTAGTAGTATTTGTTACGGTCCGAGTCTGTTCATTCTCACTTTTATCTTTTTGTCCATATGTCCTCGGACCCATATTATGCTCTTCTTGCTTTTGGCACACAAAAGTTGTATTTTATCTTTCTACGTTTTATCCTCATACTCAAAACTCTGCTCGTTATTTGTGCGTAATCCCTAAGTTGCGTCACGGATTTTCGTGTTTTTCTTTGGCTGGCTCTTTCTTTTTTTTCTCCTATGATGTCATTGGGATGGGACGCTTTCTCCTTCTCTCCCGTTTTGAGCCCTCCTGCTTTTCCCCTCAGGGGTCCCTACTCACCCCTTTATTTTAACCTTACACCTCCCTATGTTTTATATTCTTCTGGCTAGTGGCTTCCTTTCTTTTGGAATGCATGAGACATACTTATTGTGAATACTGTTTCAACGGATACAATTTATCTCTTTAAAAAAAAAAAAAATATCTAGGATTTCTCTAGATTCAAAGGTTAGAATAACCTCTAAGTTCTTTGGAGTGGGAGGAATTTATATTCTCAGCCTATTATCTTATTTGACCTAACGGTCATCTTTACCTCCCTTTTAAATGCTGGCGACATAATCATTGTCAACAATGTTTGATGGATACAATTTATCCTTTTTATTAATATCTAGGATGTCTCTAGATTCAAGGTTAGAATAACCTATACGTCCCTTGGAGTGGGAGAGATGTATATTCTCCGCCCATTATATTATTGGCCTTTTGGACTTTCCTATTTCCCTTATTATTATATGTTGACAAACCTTTGTTCATTACTTAGACATGGTAACTTAGTAATCGTTGAACCATTCTATTAATTCTGAATAATCCTTACGGTTCTAAACTTTTATGTTGGCAAACCGGACTCGGAGCAGTATTCAAACCCACTACTGGGCTTCCGGTAACAGTAAGCAGTAGTAGTTATAGAAATAATAGTAGCAGCAGCAGTAGTAGTCGTCTTAGTAGTGGTAGCTGTAGTAGTAGTAGTAGTAGTAGTAGTAGTAGTAGTCGTCTTCTTTGTAGTAGTAGTAGTAGTAGTAGTAGTAGTAGTAGTAATAGTAGGAGGAGGAGTGGTAAATGATGATTAAAAAGACAAACTATTCATAGAGCCTTGATAACTTGCTACCTCTATGATAGACAGTTTGATATGAAGTTTGTATGGCTTTGTGATCTACACACGGGCACTTTTTCCGGACTCGGAATTACCCTGAATCTGTGCTTATTAAGGTCATGGCGCGAGCAACTGACATCAGTAGAGATCAGGCCATGAAATCCACCCGGATTAGGCTCAACCAGGACAGACCTATTATAGTCCTTACCAGCCACCCACATAATTACGCAGTCCGTCAAATCCAACGGATGCACTACCGCACGCTACAGGATATTATCGGTTCTAGCCGTTATCAAGCCTGTCATAGTCTAGGGTATGATATTCTGGACAGAGGGTTACTAAACAGAGTAAAGGAGAGTGATAGAACAATATTTCTTGGTTGGCGAACTTATCTGGTAAATTTACCTGGGTTCGTTGTCTCCAAAGGTTACAGAAAAGTCTATCAGTCCACTGTTGATCTGTCCCACTGCCAATAGGAGTTTGAGGTGGGATCCTATGGCTAAGCTGGTGGGTTGGGTGACTTGAGCACTGTACGTCACACTGGGTGAGTTGACGTAATAGCCGTCTAATCGTAGGTTGAAGAAGGCTTACACGCATTGGTTGAATCAAACAGGGAGTCTGTATGAATATATAATGTACGACCGATGAGTCGTCTGTGGATAGCGGACGATGATAATATATTCTGTGAAAAAAGTTAATTAGTTTTATCAGGTAAAGGTGAGAGAATGCGATGTGCCTGAATCGTGTGTACAATGAAATAGCGGCTGCTGGAAGTTAAAATAAATGAACAAGAGGGGAAAGGAAATGTATAAACTTCCAAAAGGGACAAAGCACAGGGACGTAGGACGTTTCGGGCCACAACGCCCTTCTTTCAGCTAACAGACAAAAAACACAGAACACATAACACGAAAATAGGTAGAGAAATATCCAACAATTCTATTAAGACCTGTCGTCAAGCCAGTTCTGTGGGGTTTTTTTCTGTTAGCTTATTGTTGCAAATTATGTTCTTAATACAATTTTTGCACATAGACGGTGAATGAAAGAATCTTGATTGACATTTATAATGTGACATAATAATATGATAAGAACGTCTTTTTGGAAATCTGACACATTTTTTAGCTTTTCCTTCCAACGACTTTGTTATCTGTTCAAACACCTTTTGCCACATAATCTGCTCACGTTTTTCAGTTTGTAACTGTGATTTTCAACCGAACACCTGATTTTCGGAAACTCTCTTATCCAAAGAGTTTCCGGCTCTGTGTTCGTAAGTCGGGGTGCATGTATTTATGGCGAGTATCTTGGGTGCCTTTCATATATGAACATATTGCTGGGCCCAATACTGTTCTGTGATATTAATGGGGCTCGATCAAATAAACAACAACAAATTATAACATTTTCAACCGAATGTTCTATGGTTTTCTGTATAGATGTATGATTTTGATTAGTATTACTCAGGCATAGCCTAAAGAATGATTAAATGAATCATTCCTAGTAGAAATAAATTTCAAACTAAATATTTCAGAAAATGCGTGAGCTTCGATTTTCTAGTAAGTCAGATTTTAGAAAGCAAAACTTCGATAGTATCAATGAGACGATACTTTTCATTCACAGTAATGTACAAAAATGTATAATTTATCGATAAATCCAAAAATAATAATTGGATCCACACGATGCCATAATGACTTCAGAAGAATTTCATTCTATTTTTTATTACTATTGTTGAATATTTGCATCCACTTTATCTACCAATCGAATTTCGCCACAAAAGAACTTAATTGTAATAAACAAATAGAACATTCCACACAGAGAGGATAAATTGAACCTTGACTTTTAGTTGTGGGCACAAAATGGATGATAGATGCTGCTCTCACAATGTACATTTTTGCCAAATCTTGTTACCTCCCCTTATTCCGATACACGCGAGGGTCATTCATTGGGCTGTGACAGGTGTTGATTTGAGACATCATATCATGATCCTCACTGAGTCTCTCAATTGTATGTCAACTAAGTTGATTTGGAGACTATTCGAGGGAACAGTACGCAGCCATGTTGTAACACAATGCCAAGGCAGAAGTTCTTAGCTCTATGATGTTCCTGCTAATTTTACAGACATACATTTTCTTTTTGCTATCTTATTGGCACCTCCTTCCGAGTGCTTTTGTATATGAATTGTATGCCTCATGTAGTGCCGAGGTATTTTGGGTTCTGTCCGTTAATAATCACAAAGCTCTCAACGTTCATGTTGGCTAAACATTCAAATGTGGACGCGTAAAGGCTCGAGGAGCATATTATGCTGCTCTGTTTAATACATTATGATATCAACTGAGCCATCTGCTACTCCAGGCGTCTCAAACTCGGGGTCTTGCGATTAGCACACAGAAGACAACCACGAAGAGTCGATACTGAGAGCAGATATGAGCACTGTCGGTAGTTTAATCTACGGCAGAAATGTTGACTGTTCACACTGCCTGTAGTGTAAACCTGAACACAAGTATCAAGAATGCTCACTGTCGGAGAGGCGAGAAGCTCAACACTAGATATAGATTCTATTTCATCATTTTGAGGCCTCGGAATTTACCTCATAAATGAATAAAAAAGAATCTCAGGTGGCAAGAAAATAAGCCCATGCGACAAAAACTCTTCGTCATCAAATTCTTGTATTCTTAGAGCTGTGACAGTAGATCTTGGGTGTACACGTTGCTAGCAAAGTAAATCAGACCAGATTGAAACAAAACTATCAATGACCATCTTCTCTGCTTAGCTAGCAATATGCATGCACCATAAGGGTGACTCATTTGGTTAACACCAACTCTGTTCAGATGTCATCTGACTAGGATAGACTTCAAGAAAATTGTTAACAATCAAATTCATGTATGGTAACAACACCAATGTATCAACACACATTGCTCTATACAATAGGAAGTACACCAGAAAACGACATTTTGATTAACTTTTATGGACAAGGATGCTCAATGAATGTTCCATAATACTGTCGGGGTTTGAATAGAATTATTATTGTAGCGAGCATAACTCTAGAAATATCATGTGATGATTAGGCCCAAAAGACATATTCTTTTTTTTCTCTTGTAACCGAGGAGTAGACAAAAGGGCTTCATTAGAATGTTCATTGTTCATGGTCACCTGCTGATGGTCAGTGAACCATTATTAGCAGAATCGTATTTCACATCATATCACCATCATCATCAAGTGCCGTGCTCTATTCGACTCTCTCCTTTGTACGCCGACCCAATGGCCAAGAACTGGTCAAAGGGAATTTGTCAATGCAAAAAATATTTTTAACGGATTTTAGTACCTTGATGAATGTATATATAACACGGTTTTCAGAGTTACAAGTACGTGTAACAAATTACTCACATTTAATTACATACTTGAATCCACTGCTAATAAATGCACATTGACAACAGATTAGATACGCAATTTTGCATCGGACAAATTCGTAGAAATATCTCACCATTTCTCAATACTCTTTTGAATTAATTTCTTAAAAATCTGGCATTAGGTTGTATTAAAAAACCCACACGAAGTATAAGACACCACAGTCGTGTAAGGAGTTTTCAAAATTCTGATCATTTGACCAGGGAGTGGACACATTCAAATGTGGACACGTAAAGGCTCCATAAGCATAGTATGCTGCTCTGTTTAATACACTATGGTATTCTACAACGTCAAAAAATATGCAACTAAAACAGTTTTAGAATGCAAAACCTCTAACGATAACATGCCATGTCTAAGTGTGGACAAGTAACACTGTTCAAGAACTATAACGTGAATGAAAAAGCCATTCTCATACCCCCCCCCCCCCGCTTTTTTCCTTTGTATGCCCTACATGAGATAAGAACAATGACAATTGCAAAAAAGGTTTACAACTTGGCAATACCATGTAAATATCTTAACTAGGTCAAATGGGGCATCTTACTGTATTAAAACACAGCGTGAAGCAGAACACTATCCTTGAATGTTAACACCGTCACTAGTTTTAACCATGGGGGAAATCGTGAATGTGCGCGATTCTCAAGAATGCTCACTGTCGGAGAGGCAAGAAACACAACACCAGATTTAGATTCTATTTCATCATTTTGCGACCTCGGATCTTACCTCATAAATGGATTTTTTTTAAAGAATCTAATATCAGGTAAGAAGAAAAATATGCGACAAATACCCTTCGTCATCAAATTCTTTTTTATCTTCAGTGGTGGACAGTAGAGCATGTATCTTGGGTGTACACATTGCTAGGAAAGCAAATCAGACCGGATTGAAACAAAACTATCAATGTCCATCTTCTCTGCTTAGCTAGCAATGTCACGCACCATCAGGGTGACTTAAGTTGGCATCCACCTGGATAGCATCGACTCTGTTCAGATATTACTTGACTAGGATAGACTTCAAGAAAGATGTCAACAATCAAGTTTATGTAAATGGTAAGAACACCAATGTATCAAAAAATACACATTGCTCTATACAGTAGGAAGTACATCAGAAAATAACAATTTGATATCTTGATGACAAAGATACTGAATGACGTTTCCAGAATACTGTAAACCCAAACATGTTATGTCATGTCGTGGTTTGAATGAAGATATCATTGTAACGAGGGGTACACCAACGATTATCTACAAACATATATTCAACTCAATGACTTTTACCGATGACGAATGAGAGGGATGTCCCTCTATTATTGTGTGTTCCCAGAATTCTCTTGTTGTTTTGCGAACATTCAATACTCGATACAATAAAATCAAATCATGTGAACTAAAACAATATCGCACCAAAATCATAAAATGCGTTCTATCCTGTGTACGCTATGGCACAACTAGCACACAAGGTGCAAGGGAAACTACTCTTAAAATTTCCTCACTCAGTAGATAGTGAAATACACCGAGTTGTATCTTATTGTAGATGATCTTTCAGTACACTTCGCCTTGTTGCGCGTCCACTTTTCGTTTCTTTTGGTGTGAAAATGCGTGAAATTCAACTTGTGAATGTTGAGTGCTGAACACAAATGAACCACATTGTATTACAACTAAAGTCCACTGCCAGTGCACATTGAAAACAAAGTGGACGCACAACAATTTCCTCCTCTCTTTGGATTAACACCCTAAAACAATCTGGCACCAGGTTGTAAAAACAAAAGAACGTAGATACCACTGGCGTGTAAGGAGTGTGTCAGTTACCCAAATAAGGCTGGTCATTTGACCAGTTAGTCGACACATTCAAATGTGGACGCGTAAAGGCTCCATCAGCATATTATATTACTCTGTTTAATGCATTATGATACTATACAACGTCAGACAAGTATTCAACTAAAACAGATTTAGAACGCAAACCTTTAACTATTACATGCCATGATAAAAGTGTGGACAAGTATCACTGCCCAAGAAGTTTGATTCCCTGTCGGGTATTTTTCTCCTTGAAACTCGGTGAAAAACTATATGCCACTCCCCTGATCCTATTCAGGTAGCTGGATCACAGAACTATCGGAGACGGAGATAAATTCAGAGGTCCCGTGTGCACGTTGCGCACGTTAAAGAACCCTTGGCAGTTAAAAATCGATAAGAGTAAGCCGTAAGGCCGCTGTCCGGGCAAAATTGATTCCTACCAAAAAGGTCACAGTGGGTTGATCACCTGCTTGGCCTAATATCTTGATCCACAGAAATCCAGCCTCATAGTGCTGGTCATTCACTGTAATGGTAAAAGGGAACTGGGTAAGAATGGAATAGAATTATGACAAACCAATTCTGAAGAATTCGATTGTGACCTCTTACTGAACATACACAGATGAACTCGACTCATCGTTCATGCAGCAAAAATACTTAGTGATTGGGAGAACAGAACAAAGAATGTTTGTAGGCAGATACACAATTGTCCTTTCCAAATTATGCTTCGATATCGCTTCATTTTTCAGCTTATTGAAAAATCCGGCGTAAAAGTACATAGTACACACGCCTTTGATGTGTTGCATAAGAATTGTTATCCAGAAAACTTTTCTCAAATTTACCTCGATGATAATATTGTTACGATAATCATATGGCCTGAAAATTTCATAGAAAACAATTTTGTGGTATTAATCTCTATCAAAAACATCGAAATTATATATTATTATCAACGTTGAAGCTTCTACAGACAAAACCTCAATTTTCAAACAAGCAGGAGGAGATGGATTCGAATTGATAATACAATTCACTCAAATTAAATAAATCCATTCATTATCTTCGCAATCTTCGATGAGAAGGAATTTTTACAATCATTTCTACACCTATCACCCCCCATACTGATTGTTCAAATTTGTAACGTAAAAGATCAATTTGATTCAAAATTTGATAGCAATCTTAAATTTTATTTTCATTTTTCAGCTTATTGAAAAATCCGGCGTAAAATTACATAGTTAACACCTTTGATGTATTGCATAAGACTTGTTATCCAGACAACTTTTCTCAAATTTACCTCGATAATAATATTGTTACGATAATCATATGGCCTGAAAATTTCATAGAAAACAATTTTGTGGTATTACTCTCTATCAAATTGTCAGGCGATTTAATGCTTATCATGAAGAAATTCAATTTTTCACTTCAATAGTCACATTTCATTCTGTTGATTAAAAAAAAAATCACTCTTAATAATCTGATGATATGCCATTGGTGTACTAAAGAAAATAATAATTTGTTTTGTGATCATAATATAAGTCAGAGAAGAAGGCGACAATAATATTGATTTCAGATGTCCAATCATTATAGAACACATTAGCGCTATTGAGAACGGATATTTTATTGGTGCTTCAACGTTTATTTTGGACGGAACATGCTTTTACTGGGTTATTATTGGGTTGTCATATTATAAAACACCACTATCTATGTTTTACAATTCAACTGCTACATATCTCTAACGTAATTCATATGATTCAATAAGTTGTGCGCATCATGTATAGTGTCTATGTGTAAATCAAACTTAGAAATAAAATCGTACAACTTTATACTCCTACACTTTGAGATTGAAATCAAACTTGGAAACATGATATTAGCAAATATCACATCGAATCTTACAACCTCGGCAGATGAAGTTGTAAATGTGGTTGTCGACACACTGGAACCATTTAAGCCTTCGGAGATTTTTGTTAGTAATGAATTTCGAGAGACTACAGAAAATATCGTTGAGTTGGGCATTTGTTTCATTTTAGCAAACGTGGGCATCGTCAGCAATATCATCATCATCCTCGTCTTCTCCAAACAAGGATTTAACGAAAGTATGAACGTGTCCATGACGGCCATCGCTATTTGGGACTTGATCAAGTGTGTGGCTGGGTCCTTAGAGAGGATGGCTGGACCGATAAGTCTTGTCTCTGGCAGTTTCGCGGAAACATGGACTACCGTAAATACGATTAGTATGACTTATCTTATCTGTTTTGTTACCTACGTTTCTAGTGTCCAAGCCGCCTACGTAGCTGTGGAACGAATGCTATGTGTCAGCATGCCGTTACTTGTCAAAACTCTTCTCACTCCAAAAGTCACGTTCATTGCTATGACCAGCATATCCATCATAGTCTTCGGCTCTTTTCTCGTCATGTTTGGAATCTATGATGTTGTCTGGGTTCATAGTCCCCAATGGAACACAACAATTGCTGTGTTCAAACACAGTAAGTTTTATAAGACACACGAAGGGCCTTTAATGATGTACTATAATTTGTCAGGAATATTTTGGCCAACAGCTAGCTTCATTGTCATCGTTATTTGCACCGTCATCATTATACTACAGCTTCGAAAGGCGTCAAAATTTAGATCTCAAAGTCAAACAAAAACTGAAAGTTCAACAATATCTGATCGAGATAAACAAGTTGTCAAAATGTTGGTTGTTATCATCGTTATCTATGCCATCAACCTTTTTCCTAGAGTTGCTCACTATATGGCCAAGTATTATGTCTATGAGTTGTATTTCCTTAGAAAATATCACAACACGTTTAACGTCATGCGATATTTTGTCTCATTCTTTGATTTCTGCAATGCAACAGCCAATCTATACGTGTTTCTGGTCATGAGCTCAAACTTCAAAGCAACTGCAAAAGAGTTGTTTGGGTGCGGCGGCAAGAATCAAACCAAATAAATCCACCTTGACGCAACATTGTGAAATTGTGTACCGACAATCGTGTCATTGATAGGCAATGTATAGGTCTGCTCAGCACATTTAAAAACGTTTCATATGGAAGAGGTTAAGCCAATGGAACTTGATTTCTGTAGACCTTTATTTGTTTTCTTGTGTAATATCGTCTTAACTACTGGCACTTTTCCAAAGATGGTATTTTAATAGTAGTAGTATTAGTAGTGGTAGCAGTAGTAGTTGTCTTCGTAGTAGTAGCAGTGGTAGTATTCATAGTAGTAGTAGGAGGAGGAGTAAGTAACAGTAGTAGTCGTCGTCGTCTTCTTTGTGGTTGTGCTGGTAGTAGTTGTAGTATAGTAGTAATAGTAGTAGTTGTAGTAGTTAGTAGTAGTAGTAGTATGAGGAGGAAGAGGAGGAGGAGTTGTAACTGATGGTTAAAAGACAAACTATTCATAGAGCTACCTCTATTTTGATATTAAGTTTGTAAGGCTTTGTGGTCCATATACTGTTCCTAAACGATTATGAGGCAAAAAGGGGATTATACATTATCTAAGTAAGACAACACTTCTTGCGGGTATAATGCGGTTTGGATAACAAAACAAAACTAAGTAAGATAGGAGCAAGTGCGTTTACCTATTTTTGCCGTTTTGTTCCGTATGTTTTATACGCTTTGATACGGTCTACACAATGTTATATAAGCCATTGTGTTATATTTAAAAAAATGAGTAAGCGGGGAATTTTGGCACCTATTTTTTCTTATAGTAGATACACTGAGGAGGTGATATTTCACTTGTTTGCCAAACATCTAGTGTTGTCAATACAGAGTTATGGCCTTTGCAAGGTCATCAAATGCAAATTTGGGGATGCTCTTTTAAAATTTCTTGTATATAAAAAAATACCCAAGATAACAATTAAAAGGTGTTTAGAGAAACAATCATTCTACGAATCTATATCCTTTATACAGTCAGGCTGTCATGTCCACCTCAAATGAAGAGCCCATAAAGACCCTCAACGAAACCTTGCATGCACTCCAGGCGAGGTCAAAAGTAGCCCTTCAATGGATACCAGCTCACTGTGGTATAGTTGGGAATGAGAAGGCTGACAAGCTGGCCAGAGATGGAAGCAGAATGCCACAAAGCTCCCCTAAACTGTCATACCACGAAATGAAAGCCATCATAAAAAACCCAGTGGAAAGCAGATTTCTTACACACATCAGAAGGCTACTCACATTAACAAATCAGGCCGTGCGAAACAGACCACTATTTTTCGCCTCAGAACTGGATATTGTGGCTTAAAAGCTCACCTGAAAAGAATAAGTGTAGCAGACTCATCTCTGTGTGACTGCAAAGCCGGAGAACAAACGGTCAGCACATACTCCAGGAATGCACAAACCTCACACCCCTCAGATACAAATTTTGGCCCAAAGATTGTGACTTGAACAAAAATTATGGGGTACAGCTGATGACCTAAGGAAAAGGTTCCAGTTCACAACATCTGCTGGGATTAGACTGTAGACAACCGTCGAACGCGAAGAAGAAGAAGTCAGGGAAATAAATTTTACTTCCTTTTAAATGACAATTGTCACAATTCTCTTTTGAAAATTAACATTGCTTTGATATCATTGAAACTTGGAAAGAACAAAATTTGTTATAGTGAACAGACTACATAATCATAGTTCCAAATTAGCTTTCCATGCTCTTTGTTGAGGTTGTAATTGTTTTAGGACAAGAAATAACATATTTGTAGAGGTAGAAACATTTAAAATGAATTACTTTTGGAACATCATATGTGAAAGAATGAACCATCCAACTCCGACTTTCTTCTTGTTCATCTTCACTGTTACTGTCTTCTTCGTCTGAATCGGACAACCACTCTATTTCATCGTTATGGGTATCATCGTCATTTCTGTCTTCTAACTCACTGTCCTCCTCTGCAAGAATATCCACAATTTCATTTGGGAATATATCACCATCACACCTGTTGATTTCAAGCTTGCCACATTCGGAAAGTTTCCAGCCATTATTCTCTGGGTTTGGCAGGCTTGGATGTGCTTCAGATGGAAGCCTCTATATCATAGCCTAGTAATTTGCCCTTTTAATATGATTCAGCAAGGTCATACCACATGGAGGCTGTTGAGAAAGGTACATACCATTGAGATAGGGGTCTGTTGTCCCCTGACAAGAAGAAGCGTTTTTTCACCATAAACAAGCGCACATCATTTACTTGACTTGTAGCAAGCTGTCCATACATTAAACAAACGAATTTTCCAGTCCAACTAAAAGAGCACTATCAATTTCCTCGTTCCTTCCAAGCTGTGCAAAAAGGTCAACCATTAATTCGCGTGTATTCATTATTGCGAAAGGTCGTATTTTCCCCTTTCCTGTAAAGCTGCTGGTTGTGTCACATCCTGTAAAACTATAGAGTCCTAGAATTGCATGACGTCTTTTCTGTGGAAATGTTTCTTTTAATTTAGACACATTAAATTGTCTTCTGTTGCAAGTTCCACTGTCAAATAAAAGAGATTTATCAATCTTATCAACAAAAGCAAGGGAAAGAAGACATCCGTCTGTATCTGGTGACAGGACGATAACAGTATTGCATGTGTCTGAGGAAGCATGCAAGCATGCAAGATGATTTTTGTGTCTGCTTCTTCTTGTGATATTGCTAGATAGTGCACTGGTTGTGAGTCGGTAATCTTTCCATCTTCACTGCTAAGCAAAGTACAACTATCTTGGTAACTGAAGTAAATTCGTCTGCCTTGAAGTCAAGAGGCATATCTGTCATCTTCCCATTAGTGCAACAGAAGACTGATAACAGCAGTTTTGTTTCCCCCATTTGTTTAAAAGGATTCCAATTTCGAGGTAGTTTAGTAGAATTTCACATGATGATATAAGCATTGGGATCCTCTTGTCCTCGGCTTATCCTTTCTGCATCCTTGATTGATGACGTGTGCATTTCCATCAATTATATATGTATCACTAATTTCAGGTTTTTTTATGTCAGGACGTCGACACCTTCCTCCAACTTATGCAGAAGTGTTGTCTTATTAGTTTTATCAGAGATCCGTCACTGGTTGCTGAAGACCAAGGAAATGAACTCATAGGATAGCTCATACATAACCTTTGCTAAACCAATACAATTGCTGGTATCTACAATGATGACAGCAACATTACAGTAGTCAGAGGCAACTCGGTCCAACCAATACCAGTCAGAGTGAAAGGCTTGTGGAAAAAAAGATGTCTGCCATAACGGTTTATGAATCCATTTAAAACTGACGGACACCTCGTATATCTGTCTTCAGGTCGTGTTCTAGTGATATCAAAAATAGCTGACCAAGCACGTTTCTCTGTGCTGTAACTTTAACTGCTTTGTTCTTTCCTGAAATTAGGCTAGTCTGTTTAAGACGACTAAAGGTTGTTACTTTCTTTCTCACTGTTTCATGAAATGGAATTACTTTCGTATGCAATCTTTTTTCTACAAATTCTTGAAATTCTTGATCTTCTTGAGATTGTACAGACAACAGGTTTGTTCCTACGTCGTTCGGTAATGCATGACCTGAAGACAGACATACGAGGCCTCCGTCAGCTTCAAATGGATTCATAAACCCTGTTATGGCAGAAATGTTTTTCCCCCTACAAGCCTTTCACTCTGACTGGTATTGGCTGGACCCAGTTCCCAGCTTCCACCACAGTGTCGTCAAAACCTGAATCTTTCATCAGTGTTCTGAGGGCACTAAGATAGGAAAGTATTGTATGGAAAAACCCAAGGTGACCAAAAACATCATGATACACACGTCGGAAAATTGCCAAAGAATTTTGTAAGCCTTTTTGGCTACCGCCAGATCAAATGTAAGAATTGTTGCCCAATCTCACGTGTGGCATTTT
>JARBEQ010150801.1:0-22792 GCA_030265355.1 Tritonia tetraquetra | reverse complement strand
AATTTCCAAGTTGGCTATACACCTTTGTTGCTTTGCTAATTCTCTGATTTATTTCTTCTTTCAGACTACCATTTGACATTTGGATATGGGCTATATAAATGGTATGCTTTACTTTTATCTGTATTTGTCTTGTACACCAGTTGGAGTGGAACATTGGAGCATAGGGCTGGTCCCAACACAAGTATCAATAGGATCAAACAAATACAAAAACAAACAAATTATTTTCAGGATGAATTACCTCTTTAGCAGCCTTCTCTGCCATTTCTTTTTCTAGTCGCAGACGTTCCTGCTCCTTTTGCTTTTCCTTGTCATGTTTTTCTGTACGACAGATTGAAAAGAACACGACATGCTGCAGTTAGGGGAATTGTTAACATTTGTTACTAAAGGTAAACCAGAAAATGATAAGGAAAGAGAAAGAAATGATGCATTAATTTCAATTTCCACAAGAGATTTGAATGTTTCCAGGTAATTCTTATTGACTTATTAATCAATGTCCACAAGGCCCACAGGGAACGAGTTAAATGATTGTTTTATAAAATAGAGGTTTCAGGTTTACCTTTGCCTTTAGATTTCTTTCCCGAGGCGGGATGGTCCTTCTGTTCCTCATCAGATCTTTCTGATGGGGTCGAAGGTCGCCGGGGTTGGAGAGAAGATCTGTCCCAGGTTTCAAGGAGATCTTGAATGTCTTTTTGACCCACCTCAAATGTACGGAACCTAAAATATATTTTTAAAAATCAACGTCATTAGCTGAAAAGTATCGATACAATATAATATAAACTATGAAAAGGTAGTCAGTACAAAATTGGACAGGCCAAACAAATAAAAATTTGAGCTTTAAATACCAGTTCAATTGCCAAGAAATGGCACATACTTCAAATTCTTACCCCTTCAAAGTCAAGGAAATTAAAAGCAATACATTATTCATAAGAAAGTTACCTCTGCATCAATAAGAGTTCTGCTTCCTTAGCAGGATCCTTCACTTCTTCAATAAGACCAACTTCAGCAGCATCTTTCTTGGAGTCCTTCTTTCCTTTATCTTTTTTCTTTCTACAAATACACACATAAAAAATCATTTTATTTGTTTGTCTCTTTGGCCCTATAACTTTAAAAAAATTTGATCAAGCCCAATCATTACTGCAATGCAGAGGTGGTGACAGCCTTATGTTCTATTACAAATGGCTAACAAGAAGCCTCCACATCTGATTAGAGGCGTCCTGACCGCCATGTGTGCCAAACATAGGGCTGGAAAAGTAATGAATCCAAGGATTAAAAAAAAACAGGTGATCAGCCCACTGTAATAGACTACAACTAGTGAATTAAACTCCAGTTGCAACTTCAAGAGCAGAAAGTCTTTAAAAAGTTTTAACATACATCTTCTTACACAAAAAAAAGAAGAAAATTTCTTGTTAAAAATCTTTATGCTACACAAATCCATCAACTAAAAAGAAATTGCTTTGAAAAAAATGTCGCCATCATTTCTAAACCAAACTAAAACTAACAATAAAAATCTTCCACTTACTTCCCATCCTCTAATTGAGTATCTGATTTCTCGGTGGCGTGCGACTCTGGTCTGTCTGAGCCTGGTCCCTTCTCTCCTTCATGACCTCTGGCCCCTCCCTGGGACTTTTGTGTACGATCTGATCCTTGGCCAGTCTTCTGAGCCGTCTGGGTCTTCTTGTCCTTTTCCTTGGGGTCAGTAGGTGCAGGGGCAGCTTTGGATTTGCCTTTTTTACGACTTTTTCTTTAAAAAAGGGAAAGAAAATAATTCATCAAGCTTTCTTCACTTTTGTATAATACAAAGCCTTTGGAAAGAGAGGAAAGAAATTTCATTATAATATAAGGTTATTTTAAAGATACTGCTGATATGACCTCACTTGGTTGAAAGTACTCTAAAACAGTCATAAACTAACTAACACATTGTAGACCTGATAACCCTTGGACATCTAACACATATAATTTAAGCACATTGTTTACAAATGGAATTTGTTTTTTTAACGTTTCAGGAAATAGACTTACATTTCCTCTTCCTTCCTCCTTTCCTCCTCCTCTCTTGCTTCCCTTTCCACTCGCTCCCTCTCTGCTCGGTCTTCTTGTTCCCTAAAGTAAAATAAAACAATCATACAACACACTATGAAAAAATCAATGATATATCATGAAATACGTCAATAAATGGTCCATTAAAAAGCATTTTCATATTTTCTAGCTAAGGAGAAACTTTCACAATCTATTTTACAAGCGATTAAAATAGTCTTTAAAATTAATTTAATTGTCCAATAACAAACTTTTAAAAAGAATGTCCAGTTTAAACATCATGGGAGTGATAATATAAATGAAAAAGTTTGTGATCTTATCCAGGTACTCTGACCAATGGCAAACAGATCTCACTTTTTGATTCTCTCTTTCTTGATTAGAAGTCGTTTCTGGTCAACCCTTGCCTTCATGTCATCGGGCAATGCGTCGTATTCGTCTTCGTCCATCTCCTCCAACCACAGGATTTCCTCTTCCTCATTCTTCTGCCGGGTAAGCTCTGTCGGATTATTGAATAGGAAGGACATTAACTTAACATGAAATCAAATATTTGTGGATATTGGGTGGGATTGCCATAAACTTAATAGTGGAATTGGAACCTTGCTGAGCGTGAAGTAAAATCACTGTCATACTTTGAAATATTCAATGAAAATGCCCCTAATGTCTGGTCCACATTTGCACACAGCATGCAGTGTACAGTCCAGTCACTCTGAACACAGTGCATAATGCTCACTTTTCCGCAGTGGCAGGGACACGTTCATATGTGTCAAACAAGAAAACATTTTTTTGCAATGCGTCCATACTGGAGTGTGTTCATGTGCCATGTTTGTAAAAAAAATGCTCAGGTGTGTGGACCAGGCATAGAATGTTAATTTCCGGTGATCCTTTTATAACCAAATTATTTGTTGCCTGTCTTTCATTCAATTACCTTCTTCTTCCTGAGACTTCTTTTCCTGCTCTTTGAGGACATTGTAGTCAAGTTTGAGGGTACAGAAGTAGATGAATCGTCGGTTGTTCAAGGCCTTGAGTATAGCGTTGGCTGTGGTGAACAGAGTTTGGGAGAAGAGGGTTTCTAGCCCATCAAACACGACTCCGCTGTGACAGTCATTTAGCTTTTAGACAAAAGATTATGACAAAGTTAGTAAAATAATGGCATTTGAGTTATTAGCATTTAATAATAATAAACGATTAGTGTGTATATATTTGTATGTTGCTGGCCATACTCCTCCACTGTGACCTGTCTTCTGCTCCTCCACTGTGACCTGTCTTCTGCTCCTCCACAGTGACCTGTCTTCTGCATGTCATGTGAAGAATAAATTACTGGTTAAGTTGCTGGTTGTCTGTCGTAGACTCATCAGGTAAGGACTAACTTATCTAACAAGTTTATTAGCATTTAAGTTGGCATTTAATAGCTTTGTCAAATTACGTTGGTTTTATATTTTCAACAGAATAGTCAAGTCTACACATGAGTTGACAAAAAAAATCACAGTTCTAATGAGAAACTGTGCAGAGGACTAGACACAGACCACGGTATTTATTCATTAAGATAGCTCACCTGTCTATTATTATCCTTAATCTTCTTTTCTTTTTCTACATCCTTGTATTAAGTGTTCTTTTTTGTTTTTTTCATCTGTTTATTTACCTGGGACATTCTGTGTATTTGTCTAATTGTTGTGTTTTAAAAAGTTTTTTCCATTTTGTAATAATGTTTATCCATCGTAGCTGAATGAAAAGTTCCCGTAGTTATTGTTTCAGCTTATTTTCTATACCTGTAGCAATCCCAGCTATACTTATCTGTGGCAATCTCAAATATTGTTATCTGTAGCAATTTCTGTAATGTGTATCTGTAGGCACACCTTTTTATTCTCACCTGTAATCTTTCAGCCAGAATCTCCACCAACAGGTCTTCTGGCAGGACACAGGAAATCAGGCCTTCCTCTCCGGCCACACTGGCACTGATGCTGAGTCGTCTGGCAATCGGGGCCGTCAAGGGTGGGGGGCTGCTTGGAACCTGAGAGGAGTCATGGGAAATATTGGTCAAAATGACAGATTGAAAGGAAGGGCTGAAATCATACATATCATTCTCTTTCCGTCACTATAAAATATTGACACATTGGAAAATGCATAATTTACATTTCTAATGTGTGTTTGTCACTACCTTCAAAATGTTTTTATTTCTTACATAGCATCATAATCCTATTCCTATCATGTCATAAACCTTTGACGATCTAAAAAACAATAAAGCTAGATACAAATAAAATGTCATAAACCAATTTACCTGACTACCAGTGGCTCCCTCTACAGAAGAATTCACCACCGTGTTTTTACCTCCGGCAGCCGGTTTGTCCTTATTCTTCTGGTCGACAACAGTGCTGGTTTTACGATTGGAAGCAAGAGATGAACCTACTGCAGCTAGAAGGAGAAGGAGAAATAGTAAAGAATTATGACTTTGACTTTAAACAATAAAGTTATTTCACCTATTACTGATTTGAGACCTTTTATTTTCACATCTCCGTGTTTTATGTTTATTCTCTTTTCTGTGTTGTTTGTAAGCTGAGGAAGGGCTTTGACCGAAACGTTCTTTGTCATTGTTTTTTTTTTGTTCTTGTGAAATTTTTATATTTTCATTTATTCATTTACCTTTTGACTTTGAACCAATTAATCAAATTATGAAGTCTACATTGCAGTATCCATCTTACGATGACAAGCTAAAAAAATAATCCAATTCAATCAATAGCTTATTTCTCTTGATGATGAAAATATGAACATGTATAATAAAGATGACTAAATATTTATTCTCTTCATAATTGATTGACATTTTGTTTCTCAAATGAAATTAGATGACAACAATTTACTACTTGTTTCACTTCTTTTCAGCCATGCTTTATTCACCTCTTTCCAATACACCAGTTCCCCACATTCCAATATACCAGTTCCCCACATTCCAACCTACCTGTCCCCTGGGTATGGGCCGTGACCGCCTCAACACTGAGTCCTCCTTGCTTCTTGTCCCCTTCCAAACCTTCCATTTCCTTTAATTCATCAGCCTTTCTCTTGGCTGCCTCGGCACACAGCTCCCTGGCCCTGAGCCCTGCAGGTGAATTACCATTTGTGATGGCATCACAGACAACTCCATCCACAGTCAAGATGGCCGCCTCATAATATTTTGCCAAAGAGACAGTTGTGCTGGTTTTTCCTGTTAAGAAAGCATCAATTTTTATCACAATCATCAATTATCTAAGGATTTTAAACAATGTTTACAGCATCTGCACTTATGTTCCACTTTATCAGAACCGGTCACAAATAAGATATAAAAATACAACAGGGCATTTGCTTTCCACTGAAGCTTTTCATATCTTAATATGATATAACAATCAAGTCACGCTTGCACTCAGGATGTGATGTTATGCTCTATTCAATACAGAAAAGTCATATCAAATGCAGTTCAATAGAATGAGAAGATTCCACATGGGTATCCATGGCAGCACATTGAAAACTCTGAGATGTCCAGAGACAAATATTCTGCATCCAGAGACAAATGACAAAATGCTTGCTAATGTCCATCCACCACACAAGAAATCCCTTGATGTTCCAGTATTTACTGAACCATCACATTTTAGAAAAGGTCCCTGAAAATCTGTACCTGGATGTTACCATTAGTGACTCTCTAAAGTTGTCAGCCACATCAAGAAAGTCGGACAAGGAGCAAACAACACTCTCGGTTTCATCTGTAGAACCTAACAAACAGCAATATATCCTTACGGGAAACTGCCTACATATGTCTAGGGTGATCAGTGATGGACTATGCAGGCAGTATCTGGGATCCATACCTTCAGAAAGACATACACTGCCTCAAAAATATCCAAAGAAGAGCAGCCAGGTTTGTGACCCAGAAATATGAAAGGTCATGCAGCACAACAGTCATAATGCAGAACCTTAGCTGGCAAACACTAGAGGACCGCAGGAAAGAACAGAGGATGGTGACCCTCCACAAAATCATGCACAGACTCATTATTACATCAATTACGCCACAAGCTCTCGACATACAACTCAACAGCCGCCCACAGAGAAAATCAAATTCAAGAAATTTAAAAACACAACCATTCTCGACAAATGTTTTTAGATACTCTATTAGACCACGTAAAATACGCGATTGGAATTCTTTGAGTGAGGAATGTGTGGAGTGTGCCAGTGTGGAAAGAATGTACGAACGCTCCTTGAAGACCAATGCTCAATAAGGAGCTACTTTCGAGCGTAGATACAGATGACTAAACCACCGCTATCTAAACTTACCAGACATAGGGGCTCCATGAACTATGACTGCAATGCCTCTCCTGTTTCGGGCTGCCTTTCCCTCAGGGGTCAGATCTATACCAAGATGTCTTGCAATGGCAGCAGAGACAGGCGTTATTTCCAGTTCTCCTACACCAGGACCACTTGCAATGGATTCTTTCATTTTTTCTAAAACATAGCAACAAAACATTACCTTCTGAGATAAATAAGTCCAAAAAACATTAAAGATATTGACTCAAAACAAATTGAAAGCTCATTTAACATCCATGGATGTGAAATTTATATTCAAAACTTCAGGCATAAACATTAATTAATGTAGTGAATGAGAAGGAGGAGGAGGAAGAGGAGGAGCAGCAGCAGAAGGATGAAGTAGAGGAGAAGGAGGAGGAGGATCTACTTCAGTTACCTTCCAGCATGTCTTCCTTTTTGGCAATCTCATCCAGGGTGGGCTCAGCGAAGAGTCCACCTGGTGGGGGAGCGAGGTCATTTGGTGTGATGATCTCCGATGGGCCAGTGGTGAGGATAGCAGGAGTTAGATCCCCTCCCTTGCTTTCCTCCCCTTCATCCACACCCAACAGTTCAGATTCCTTTTCTGTTTATTTAAAAAATTGGATAGAATTATGTAGTGAAAATAAATATCAGAACAGCAGAAATCTGGAGCTGGATAAACAAAGAAGAATGTGTGACAGTGACAGAAAAATAAGCCTAAGTGAAAGAAGAAAAATGATCAAACTCAAGCCTGCCGGCCTTGCCATCCTTTTGGAGTGATATGCGTGGCAAGACCCAAAGGCCTGGGTTTGATCCCCCACTTTTGCATGTCTTTTTTTCTTCTTTATCTTATGCTTATTATTCTGTTTCTATCACACATTCTTTCCTTGTTTATCCTCACTAGAACTTTCATTATATCAATTCTGAGGCCTGCTCCTTTTGTAGAGAGGTATCGGGTATCCAATAAGGAGGAATGGAGAGACATTGCCACCAACAGGAGAGAATGGCAAGAACTCACCGTGGAGATAAGAGGAAAGCCAAGGCCACAAAGTCAGCCGAGTTAGTTGGTGACAGGTTCTAAGTCAAGTAAGTCATTGGGTATCCTACTCACAGCTAAAGGAATTCAACAACAACAATGAAACCAATATCACAGCCACCCCCACAACCATCGCCACCAACCAACAATAACAACAACAGCATAATCTATTTTCTTTTTTAATACAACAAGTCAGCAGACAAACATTCAAATGTCTAAAAACCGTTGAGACTATAATTTTTCTTGACAACAATCTCATAAGTTGTAAATGACTCCAAATGTCTTTCAAACAGAATCATGCCAAACTTGAGTACAATAACACCTGTCATTGATTCTTGATCATTTCCTGGTTTACCTTCCAGTGACAGGTTAAATAACACCTGTACAATATCAAAGATATCAACTGGGGACCTCCTTACAGCCATTAACGACAGACTAGCATGGAGGAAAATAGCTGATCCCTGATGACTAACTAGGTCAAAGGACAAGTGAGGTGAAGTGACCATTATCAAATAAATCGCAAAAACTTTTATTGGAGAAAAATTAAAACAATTAGAAAGGTTAGTTCTCTACCTTCTTTCTCTTTCTCCTCATTCTCTCTCCTCTCTGCCTCGGCCACAGCCTCGGCTTCTTGTCGTGCCTTCTCTTCCTCTTCAAGTTTCTTCAGTTGCTCTGCAGAAAACAGGAAAATAAACACAAGCAAATTCAGTTGTTGTATCAAAACAGTAAAATCAATCAAATTAAATTCAGTTGCTCTATAAAAAATAGGCAAATTACAAAAATCAAATTCCATTCATTTATCAATAACAGTCAAATGACCAAATAAAACAGTTGTTTGAGACAATATTCATAATATTGATATAGCACTACCATTAGCCACTTCACTGCTACTAAATTTTCACCCAGTGTGCTAGACAAGCCGGCCTACTCGACTCGCTATAAACAGTCTTATCTCTGTAGCAAATAGCTGCACAATCTTAAAATAAACACCATTTGAAAGATAAACAAATAATGAATAAAAACCATTTAGGGAAAACCCCCTAAGAAAACCAGTGTTATCTAGAGAGAGGTGAAAACACCTAAATTCTAGGATGTGCGTAGTACGTGGAGTAGTGGGTTTATGTCACTATGTGGTACGTGGTATAGCAGCTGAGTGGTCAATCAATAGAATATAATTCATGACATAAGAAAAGAAGGAAGACAAAAATGATGATGCATGCAATGAACTAGGTGAGAAGGTGAGTAGGTGAGCAGAAGAAGAAAAATTACGAGCGGTATGAAGCAATAAATGAGAAATGATAAAACAAGAACTTAAATTACAATCGGTTTATAGCAACTCGGTTAATCACAATTGCCACTTAATCGCACCTTATCCTAAGAAACAGCCCAATTAATTAATTAATTCTATATAAAAGTCACAGGTTAATTGCAACTTATCGCAAGAAACAGCCCCATTAATTAATCAATTCTATATAAAAGTCACTGGTTAATCGCAACTTCAGATAATCGCAACAATTTTGCTGCTCCCATTGTGTTGCAATTAACCGGAGTCAACTGTACTATAATCTATCCATAGAGTCTATATAACAGAATAGTCCCAATTACTTTAACTTGACAAAGGCCAACCACTTGCTAACTCATGTTAGCCTGCCGAGACATCTTGTATCTTAATAATAATAATAATAATAATAATAATAATAATAATAATAATAATAAAAATAATAATAATAATATTAAAAAGGCCAGTCCAGAGGTTTAAAGCATAAACAAGTCTTCAGTGAGTTAAGCACAGTGTGAAAGATTCAAAGTTATCTGTGTATGTCTTAACCTATCTTACTGAGGGCAGTTGAATCCATTTTGTTGTTGTTCAGTTTTGGCTTGTTTGCTGCCATCCACATTTGGACATCCTATTCTTATTTTTGTTTTATTGTATTAATCATTTTCATAATTTATATCCTCCATGTCATTGACATGGTGCACAGTGCCTATCAGTGGATATCAGCGCTAAATAAATATTTCACGTTATCATCATTATAATTATCATCTCGACAAACCTTCATAGAATTCGGTCAGCTCAGATGGGAGTTTCTCAGACACGCTTCTCGGTGGCAGCAGGAGGGTGTTGTATTGGTCATAGCCTCTCATCAAACGTAGAATCTGGTCATGAACGTAACAGATATGAATAGTGTATTATTCATCATGTTTGAATAAGGTATGTGTCCTGTGGAATTCAAAAGGATTAAGGAGGACCTGCTAGGGACGAGTGAATATCTATCATCATCATCATCATCATCATCATCATCATCATCATCATCATCATCACCATCATCATCATCATCATCATCACCATCATCATCCACCTGCTCCTCCTCTTCTTCCTCATCATCACTATCATCAAAATCATCATCACTGCCAACGTAATGTTCCCTAATGTTCCTCTTATTTTCCTTACCTGTCGTATAAGGGGGAAAATGAGATTTTAAATTCCCTTCCGGGGTGTTCTCAAGGTAAAAGAAAGAAAAGAAGCTGTGAACATGGAGAAGGTGAGTCACAGAGGATCGAGAAGGAACCGGAATGTAGCAGAATGAGCTTAAAAGAATGGCCCATGACATAGTTGAATGGAGACGATTTGTTAGGAGATATGAGATGATAGATGGACCTAAGTGTCCGCTTGATTCTATAAAATCCAGGTCAAGCGGTGATACTACAGACTTACCTTAACAGTAAGGTAAGTCAATAACTAGCAGGGAGAAAGATTTTATTGTGTTTACTTACCTAAAGAAAAAAGCACAGAACAGAGTCAGGTGGAAGAGTGTTGCTGAAGCTTTATGCTTTATGCTCCACGAGGAGCCTAAGGACCAAACCAAGTAGGTCAAGTAAGTCAAGTCATTAACCTTTTCCTTCTCCTAAGTCAAGTCATTAACCTTTTCCTTCTCCTAAGTCAAGTCATTAACCTTTTCCTTCTCCTAAGTCAAGTAAGTCATCAACCTTTTCCTTCTCCTAAGTCAAGTCACTTACCTTTTCTTCCTCCAGGTAATGGGAATCAAACTCCAGAGAGTAGAACTCGATGGGGAACGTACACGGATTGCGTACGATGATCTCCTGATCATCACCAGGACTGTGGGGAAGGATGGGTCCAAACTCCACCAGGGTGCGTTCAAATTCCAGACGGGGTTCCAAACCTTGACCGTGACATAGCAGCAGAATACGTTGACTACTTTGGGCAATCCGGATTGGAATTCGGTTCTCGTAGAATTTCTGTAGGTCAAAATGAAAAACACAGTGATCATTTCAGAATTTATTATAAAGTTATAAATGTGTTAGTTTTACGCCCTTGACAACTCGTTATCGGTCATAATATAAAAAGAGGGATCTCAGATTTATAGTCCATCTCCGATAGGACTTGATCCTATAAAGAATCTACAATGCTAGAACTCTGAGAAAGTCCAAAGGAAAAAATAACCATGTCACCACAAGACTTCAAATCCAGGACGCTCTGCACATGAAGTGAATACCTTATTGTTATACTATGGCACCGCTATTTCAGATTTTATCATCTTTCCAAAAAGGAAAAGGCTTAACGACAATGTGTTCAGTCGTGTTTGGTGGTCGGGATGCCTGCATTTATGGCAGCTATCTTGTGTGCCCTTCATGGCTGAACATAGGGCTCGCCCCAACAATGCTCTGTGGTATTAATGGGGTTCGATCAAACAAACAAACAAGTGTCAACAACTAAAAAAATCAAACCCCAGAAAGATAGACGAAGAAGAGAGAAAGAACATAAATTGATTAGGTAAGAAAGTTAAAAACTGCCCTCATACCTCTTCCGTTGGCATGAACTTGACCTGTACGTTGACCCTTTGACCCGGCATTAACACTCCGGTTGGTGGAAGGATTTCAAAGATACGAGGCTTTTTCTTGGCTTGCCGGATTTTACGACGCAAATGCATGGGCACATGTTTATCAATCTGAAATCAATTCAAGCAAGAAAAGGACCAAATCATTTCTTTGTTTTAATGCCAAAAGACATTTGTTTCTATGGGTTCTGAACCTCTCTGCATGCATTGTACTCGTATTCATGAAATTCAACAGTAGCAATAACGACAACAGCAATAACAACAACAACGAAGACAATGACAACGACAATAACAACGTGCCATATCAATGTTGACCGTACCTGTTTGTTGTCGTCAGGAGGAATGGAGTCCCATTCACATCTGACCTTCTGGTGGTTGTGCAGCTGTACGGTGATGACCTTGCACTCCCCACATTTGACCTCTCCAAACTCCAGGATGTCGTCTGAGACCTCCAAGTCAGGCATGGTCACGTTGGCACGAAGACGCAGCATTAGCATTGGCCCGTTGATGATCTAGACAGGAACATTCAAATATACAGGTCTGATGGAATAATTGGCATGTTTCATCTTAGTTTGGATATGTAAATAGAATGAATCAGCAGAGAATGTTTAAAATGATATTCAATTGTAACCTTACAGGAACTAAACCCTGAGGTTGGCCAAGGAAAATGTGGACAGAGGTCATTTCAGGTAAGGTAAAGAGAAGAGAAATTACTTTAATTGATGAGAAAAAAAAGAAGTTGAGAGGAGTGGAGGAAGTTTTTTCATCATAAATATTCCTGACACCAAAAGATAAATAATACAAAAAATATCTTACATTGACTGGAACGATGACTTCAATGGGGCCAAGTTGAAGGTTGGCTCCTCTTGGGTCAAAACTGACCACAAAATCCAGCGTCTCATTGTCGGGAGCCCCAGGCAGATTTCTAACCCTGTCCAGCTCAATGTGAAATCCAGTGACATGGATGTATTGCCTTTCCAGTTTGAAGGAGACGGGAAACCACCCAGTATTGGTAGCACGGACAACGTGTGTACGCACAGTACCAAGGACAACATATCCAAAGTCTAGAAGATAGTCTGGAAGGATTGGCCTGGGGAAAATACACAACATCAAAACAAATAATATATCAATATATATTTTAAACCATTTGTAAAGAAGCTGTATTTTCCACCATAGTCTTCCCTTGACTGGACAGCTGATGGACAAAAAGAGGAGGCAAGACAAAAGAAAACTAGTGAAGGACAGTCAAAAAAAATCTAAAAGAGACAGGCCTGACAGCATCCAGACAGCCAATCGTCAATGATTAAGGTTTTGTGTCGACATCTGCTTATGACTGCACAGCACTACAGGCAACAGAAATGAAATTCCTGAGAAGATCAATAGGCAAAACAAAGAGAGATAAAATTAGAAATACTAGGTTAGGGAAGAAGTAAAAACTGAAAGTCTGGAAATGAAAATAGATAAAATCAATTAAGATGATTTGGACACAAGGTACTAAAAGGTTATTGATAAAGAAAGAAGATGTACAGAGATCAAAACGTAATAATTTAAAAACTTCCATTGACCAATGAACAAATTTGAGCTTTTTTTCATAATGGTCCAAAGAGAGAAAATTCTGGCTTACTTTGGTCTATTAGCTCCATAGGATTCAGCAGTGAGTACTGTGAGGTTTGACGTGACCGCCTGGAGCAGACTCTCTCCTTTGCCGTCCACTGTGGCTTTGTATGCTGATCGGTCTGTGTCATTCTGCATTTCAAAGGCAAAATTCCTGACAGCCAGCCTCTCCACCTCCATCTGAACCTCCAACTCGGACGGCTGTCTCTCATGCTGGTGACAGAGGAAATGTCATTGATCACAAATACAAGATGAAGAAAAATTTGTAAAATCTTTAACATACAAAGTTGACAAAAAACAAAGCTCTCAAGTCAATAATGAACTCTTTCCAGACAGGGTTTGGTTTTGGCCAAATCAAAGAATTCATAAGTTAATAGCTGAATCTGATATTTGTAAAGAAATATTCAGATCTTAGAGGTCTTATTTGTCTGTTTTCACTAAAAGGGTCATAGTGAAATTTTTAAAAATGTTTAATGTTTTCTGTACAGAGCCTCGAGATAAACAAACTGGCATTACAAAATTGTATCAAAGAAAGAAAAAAAAAGAGCTACATAGTTACATATTAGGGTTTTTTGCCAAAATTAGATTGACATAAAAACGTATTTAGACATAAGATTGTGAAACAAAACTGGTTAAATCTCTGACGACATCTTGGACAGATTTAATATTCACTTGTAAAATGTATGTAACAAGCATGGGTGCATCTCAGACAATTCGATTTTAATCACTCATACAAAGGAAAACTTTTTTTTTCATTGTCAAATTTAGTTCATACATGTTCGCGGAGTGAGTTCACCAGCTAACGCAACTGAAGCAGTGTCCACATAAACCTGATTTTATCAACTACTCAGTTCTATCCACTGGTTGCTGCACAAAGAGAATTACTTGTGGAGCAAGAACATTATTGTTTGATAGTATTAGACCATCTGTAGCCAAATCATTGGTGCATTTATCAGCTAATGGTATGATGAAAGGATGACAATGTGATAGTGCCAACAAAAATATCCGTGCCACTTTTCTACTCTATTGCGATTTTTCGGGCACATTTCTTATACTGTGTTGTAAAGTCTTCCACAAACATGAGGATGAGAGTGAACTTCAAACTTCAAGAAAACGAAGAAAAAAAAATTGTGATGGGCATGAACAAAATTGTGAACCACTCAAATCACCTGATCGTCTTCTTCAAGTTTTCTGGGAGTTTTTTGTGTTTCTGATTTATCTCCCTACAGTCAAAGAGAAGTAACCACAATTACTAATTACATATTATCGACATTCATTTATCATATTCTATCAACAATATTACATCCAGGATATTTTTGTTATGAATAATAGAATAAGAGACAAATACTTTATCAATGACTCTGTGACCGATAAATGAGATGTGTCCTACTTCTTAAAATCTTAATTACATATAACTTAAGTAAAAATAACACCCAAAAAAAGGAACTTTATCTTTTCTTGTTTTACAATTGGGTCACTGCATTAGTTATAATATAATGAATAAATTTACCTTATTTCCCACTTTAGTTAAACTTATTTCTCTCCTCAGAAATGACTTCCATTAATATATTCCTTCGTTTAAAAGAAAAAGTTAAAAGGTTCAAAAATTCAATTGTTTTAAACAAAGGAATGAAATTCTGAGCATAAATGTGACATTTTTTCATTTGATAACTCAAACAATGGAAAAAAGGTCAAATTCTTAATTTAAAAAAAAAACAAACAATAAGAAAACAACTCATCAACTTTTCACCTCCCCAAAGCAAGGCGCTTTGACTAGCTTTGTATTTCTAGCTGACAACAGCCGAAATTCAAGACTTCTTGATGAACTAACACGGACAAAGCTTTTATTACAGGACTCGCCTCTGTCCAACTCAGTGTCCTGATACAATTAGTAACAAAATTACATATCTACCAAATTTACACATCTACCAAATTTACATCTATCAAATTGACACACCTGCATAACTTACACATCTAACAAAATGATATACCTACCAAATTTACACATCTACCAAATTAACACACACCTGCAACATTTACACATCTGACAAAATTACACACCTACCACTGAAATATAGCGCCGGGCGGTCCCATCTAATGTTAGGACCAAGCCGGGCTCGGTCCCATTTTCTTTGGCTCGCTGGGCCCGAGCCCGGTCCGGTCCTTCCACTAGCCCGTACGCTAAAAGTTTTGGGTTATTCCATTTAAAAAGAAAAGGGGGAAGGGTGCTTGTAATATCCGTCATCTTAATGGGAATGTATCTAGTTGTTTACTACTTAATACCTACTCATCAAATGGAATATTCTGCCAAGACAAAAGGATGGTGTGACACACGACATACAGGCAGGTGGGGGTAGGGGAAGGAACGGGGTGCACAGAGTCACTACCTAGCCATCAACCAGCCGATTACCATCGCACTTTGCGGGACGGGCGAGGTGTAAGGAACACGTCGGCACATGATTTCCGGTCCAGTTTTAACTGTACTTTCAGCGAGCCTAAGAAAGCTCGGACCGCCAGCGGTCCTTGGGTTTAGGACCAGTGGCTCGGTCCAGACTGCTGGCTTGGTTAAAAAAGCTAGGACCGATCACAGCACTACCGAAATATTCACCATTAAATATTTCAAAGTCCTCTCACCTGATTGGGTAAAGTTCTGGGCGTGGCTTCCTCAATCTCTGCCTCCTCCACTGACACCAGCTTCATAAGCTCCTCCTCCTCGTCATCCTCAGGTGAGTCTTTCTTCAGGGCTTCCAGTTGTTGTTTTTTCTTGATGCTCTTGGCCAAATTGTCTGTAGCCTCGGCCAGGAGTTCCACATAGAGACCTTCTTCATCCTCGAGTCGTGGTAGATCCAAGGAAACACGAGGGAAAACGCCTGAAAGAGAGAGAGGACCACATTGTCTTTAGCCTCGGCTAGGAGTTCCACATATAGACCTTGTTCATCCTCAAGTCTCAGCCGATCCAGGGTTACATGAGGGAAAACGCCTGACAGATACTGGTATCATTAGTGAGAGCAGCAAGTATTCATTCCAATGATATAAAATCTATGAAAGTTTTTTGTCACTATTTAAAAAGCGAATTCTTCGACATATTGTCTACAGAAAAAAAGAAAGAAAGAAGGACAGAAGGAGGAAAAAATGAAAAACAGAAAAAAAAGAGAAAGAATTTGAATAAAAGAAAAAAAAATTCAGTATATTCTGAGACTTTTTTTTTTAAGATTTAAAAAATAGCCCTCATTATCAGAGCAAAATTGGAGTAGAAGAATCACACTCTGGGGACCCACACACAATAGAAACCCACACAATATAATGGAAAAGGCTGGTAGATGACGAAGAAGATTATCGCAAAGAAAATAAGAACTGTTGCCATTATTTACCTTCTCCACCCAAACTGATGACATCCGGCTCAAAGTGGGCGACCTGGATCTGGAATGTCTTATGAAAATTCTCAGGAACTCCGGGTAGGAATTTGACCTCTAGCTTTTGTTCTCCAAATGGTTCGATATAGCCCTGATGGAAATGGGGAAAAGTTGTAAGGGTTTGTAATCATTCCACAACTTTTTAATGCAACAATGTCACTAACCTAACCAGATTGGCAATATCAATTTAGAATTAAATTAAAAGAAGCAAAAAAGGTATTTATATCATTAGGAGGAAAGACATTCACACTATGAATTATAACATCACAAACTGCAATTTGAACATCTTTAAAAATTACACATTTGTCAAAAATATACCTGGCCTCCTGAGTGGCATGGTCGTAATGCACTCACCCACGGGTCTGGATGTCCATGGCTCAAATCCCAACCAAATAAAAAAATTTAAATTGCTTTTTTCTGACTGCTTGGGTTCAAATCCTATCAGAGATGGACTATAAACAGGAGGCCCTGCGTCTGAAATGATCTCTGAGTGTTGCGGCGTAGAACTGATAACGTGAGACTTTTCAAATCTTGGCTTTGAGTAAAGAGAAGGACTCCATGACAAAATGTACTATATCCAAATTGACTGAACTGAGAATTTCACACTTTTTCATCTGGCGTATGGTGACTTTTATAAGAAAACCGTGACCTTTGACCTTATTGTGATAGGGTTTATAGGGTTCTAGGCCAAACATTTTAATTGTATAATACAAAAGCATCTATGCATTACATTCAGGGTGATAACACTTTTTCTTTCTTTCAAATTTGACGTTTGTAATGGAGACTTACAGAATTGGGGACCATTACAGGCTGTCCAGGCAATGGACGTTTTTCCAGGGCTGGGTCCATGTTGATGGCACAGAAGGCAAAACCAACCTTTCCAGTGTTGATGAGGGTGATGGTTGAAGACGCCACTTGGTCATACATCTGAATAAAGAAGATGAATTTTCATAGATTCATTTTAAGGTACTGAACTGTTTGTTTGATTAAGCTTCGCCGATACGACAATAATGCAGTGTTGGGACCAACCCTGTACTCCACTCCAAATGGTGCACACAAAGACACATAGTGTTATGGCCTGCCAGGGGTAAACTATACATTGTAAAGCGCATAAAGCATGATGAGCTTTGTGGATATGCGCTATATAAGTGCTATGCTTCACTTTTTAAAATATTTAATACAGGGTCTGAATCACCATGAAAGTAAAATAGAGCTAGAAATTCTATGGTCTAAAAGATTTCAGACAAGCAGGAGATCAGCCCATTGTATCCATCATCTTAAATTGGCACCATGGGCAATACATAGAACAGTATAATTATAAAAAGGCCAATAGATAAAAATACTATTGCCCCTATGGCTCCTCCTCCGCTATGAGAATGGGGACTTGCCACTTTATTTTGTGGTAATAGTGATGGCCTTCTACAGCTTTGCTTGGCCCCCTCTATCGGGTTCTGTTCTGATAAAGTGGAACTTAAGTCGGAACTTATACATTAAAAAATAGTTGAATCATTATTGAGGGCAGAATTGTATCTTTCCAAAGATACTAAATTTATCTTAATAGATTGAACGGGTGCTGAGACATCACAGAGTGAAGCTGGAAGGAATCATATGTTTGTAATAAAAACCCTATGATGGTTTTCGTAATTAACTAAAAAGAGAGTTTTCTAACAGAAGCGGTAATATATGAATGTGGATTATTTGTACTCATATGTTTGATTAAGCCCCATTACTACCACATTCATTACAGAGTTGGGGCCAGCCCCATGTCCTACCTCCTTCCCGTAGTCAATCTGTTTGGTGTCAAAGGCATATTCCACCAAGGACGCTTCCCCTGCCATCTTCAACTCATACGTAGGTCCCCCTTCAACTTCACATACTGCCTTGACCTCACCCCAAATGTTGGCATGGCCATAGAAGGTGAAGGTCACTTGTTCTGTGTCGCCAGGTTGTAATGTGCCATACAGAGGAAGGATGTCAAAAACCTTCACAAATAAATAAAAGTAAAGATTTTAAAATAAAATAAAAAAATACAGATCATTACATTAAAATCTAGTGCAGTAAATAAAATACACTGATTGTAGTAAAGTGAGTGGAAAATATCAGATTATAAAATATACGGACAGATATGCTGTATAAATATGCAAAAACGTTTTGAAAGCTTAAACTCCATTTTTTTCACTACTCACCAGCCATTTTTTCACAAAGCCTAAATTATGAGATAAACATTTTTCGACCCCCAATTTAAGTTATCTTTTTTTCGTTTGCACCTATAGAAGTTTTATATCAAATTGAAGGGAAATGTTAGCACTTATTATATCAAATTGAAGGGAAATGTTTGCACCTATAGAAGTTTTATATCAAATTGAAGGGAAATGTTTGCACCTATAAAAGTTTTATATCAAATAGAAGGGAAATGTTTGCACCTATAAAAGTTTTATATCAAATTGAAGGGAAATGATTGCACCTATAGAAGTTTTATATCAAATTGAAGGGAAATGTTTGCACCTATAAAAGTTTTATATCAAATAGAAGGGAAATGTTTGCACCTATAAAAAAAAGTTTTATATCAAATTGAAGGGAAATGTTTGCACCTATAAAAGTTTTATATCAAATTGAAGGGAAATGTTTGCACCTATAAAAGTTTTATATCAAATTGAAGGGAAATGGTTGGAGAAAATAGAAAGAAAAAGATTTTAACTAATTCTTTAGAGGGTGGTCAAGGGATAGGGATGCTGAATGAAATAGGTGTCTAGTGTGTAGAAACCAATCCATCCGGTTGTGGTCTGAAATGAGGTTAACTAAGGAACTCCTTCTCACCTCTTCGACTCCTATGGGATCAGTATCTTCTTCCTCCTCGTCGTCTTCCAACAATGCTTTGAGGACAGGATTAGAATTGAGAGCCGCTTCCTCTTCCTCCCTCATGGATAGACGACTCCCGTAGGAAATCCTGTCGCACTCTCGCCGTTCTTTCTCAGACTTTTCCTCCTGGTCTAGCTGACCCTGGGGTCGATTCAAACATAAACACAATATGAGAGAGTCAGTTTCTTTATGTAAATACCTTCAATGAGTAAATACATTTTATAAGTAAATATCTTCTTTACGTAAATACCTCCAATGAGTAAATACCTTATATAAATAAATACCTTTTATAAGTAAATATGTTCTATAAATAAATACCTTTTATAAGTAAATACCTTCTGTACATAAATACCTTCATTGAGTAAATACCTTCTAAACGTAAATACTTTCTATAAGTAAATACCTTTTCTGGGGCTTCCATGTCTATGGGAGAATCTGGTCGGGATCCATCTTTCTTGTTTCCATCTACAGGAGAGCCATCTTCATTGCAGAGTTTCTCAGTCACCTGGTGGTAAATAGATTTCTACATTGAAAAATTTCATAGAAATGTATATTACACCGGAGATACAATTGTCTTAACTCATTCAAGTTCAAGTTCAGTTCAAACAAATTAGATGCAACAGGCCTATTGAATATGCCCAACATTGCAAATCCACATAACATATTATTACATCATAGTATCACAGTAATTAAATAAGTAAATAAACGAATGACATTCATTTTGTTAATGTTACAAGGAGTTTAGAGCTCATTCAAATTGTTCAATGGTTTGACTATTCACTGACTGAAATTTTTGGATCCAAAGATTTTCCCACTCTGGTCAAGAATGGTGGTTTGGATGTCTTGTGTGCCCTGTCTAAGGTAGAAAATGGGGCTGGCCCTAATACTACATTGAAGTGGTAATATGGCTCAATCAAACAAACGAAACAAACTAACAGTATATATATATTATTACACTCACCTCTACAACTACTTCCTCTGGTCCATCCCCCACTTCCAACTCCTCCTCCGTCTGACCTCCTGCTTCCTCTTCGTCCTCTTCTCCAACCTCAATGATGTCCTCCTCCTTCCTTCCATCGGCCTCGTCTGCATCCTTCTCCTCATCAATCATGTCCATGTCCTCACCTTCAGCCAGAAACAATTTGGGTTTCTGTTGGCGTTTGACAAAAGTTGGGGCGTCTCCAACAAGAAAGTACCAGCGATATTTGACCTGGAAATGGATGAATGAGAAAATACATGCAATCAGGTAGATAATAATTCATCAAAGAAGAACAAAAATAATTCTCAAAATCAATAAACCTCGTGAATGAAAAAAACCCAACCCACAACAAAGCTAGCAAAGTCTTCATGATAATTAATTGTCCACATCTACCCCATTCCCTTTTAACCAAATAAACATTGACACATGCTGAATTCTTTGTAGGTAATAATGGGTTGTTCACATGAGAATATTCATTGAGATTAGCGTTCACACCATTGCAAGTAGACAACCATGACGAAATTTCAAAATGCAAGTAAGGTTTGTAGATGAAGTTTTCCCACTTTACTATGTTTCAAAACCTCATAGCGTGGAAAGGTTGAAAACATTGTCCAAACCAACTGAAAGAACTTCTTTGAGGCACAATAGTGACGCTCTACCTCAAGGATTGGGAATTCCATGGGTCAAATCCCTGACAAGTCAAAGAGTTTTATGGATGTTTTTCCGCTGTGAGGATTCAAGTCCTTTAAGAGATGGACTATAAACAGGAGGTCTGTGACATGATCTTCATGTGCAGAAAAACTGATATCTTTTTAAACGGAAATGACTAGAAAACTCTGTCCTTCTGTCAGTGTGTGGCCTTACCTCCATAGGGCTATTGTTGGTGATGTTGATGTATCTGGTCACTTCCGTGTCATTGAGAATACAACCAAAATCCACAACGCTCTTCTCAAACTCCAAGTTGGGAAAATATACTTCACCTCTGAGAGCCACGTAGTCCTGAGGGAAGAAAAAAAAGGAGGGGGGTTAAGAAGCTATGAAATAATAAGTTATCCAGTAATAGAGAATGCTTGAATGGGAAAGTTAAAGTATCAAAAAAAGAGATTGCCACAAAAACAAGAATTGAAGTACTGAAATGCAGATGGAGGTGGATAGGCCATGTCCTTAGAATGAATAGAACAAGACACCCAATCATGGCTAAGACATGGACACCTCAAGATACAAGAAGGAAGGAAGAATGTTGGGAACATGGAGAGGAACAGTCAAAGAGGAGAGAGAAGAAATATTATAGTCATGAAATGAGCTCAAAAGACTGGGCCAAGACAGAGTTGAATGAAGACGATTTGTTGAGGAGCTACAAAATGATGGATGGATGGGGAAGAGAATGCAACATGAGGAAAAGGCAGACCAATGAGGGGATGGCTAGATGACAGGTAGGAATAGACTGGGATGGTCACATAAAATGATGTAGAATAATGATGAATATAGAATAAGCTGAATAAAATCATATCTGTGATAAATAATTAGAATTTTTTAAGGCATCAAGCATGACAAAATACAGACAAAAGCAACGTTAGGAAAATAATTTTCAGACGTTTGCCAATCGTATATTCCTTTCAAAACAAAGCTGTACCTTATAAACAATACTGTAATTTCTTTTCATCTACTTTGCAATGAGAAAAGGAACAGAGCAAAACAGTCTTAAACATCTTGCCAGCTTACAGATGAAGTTACAAAAAGAAACCACTGATATAATAAAATGATACACAAGAGACAGAGAGAAGAACAGAGAACTGATCACCAACACCATATACACAGACATATGAATACAGCTTACAATGTGTGGGTGTTCTTTATATGTAATATGAAGCACTTCGTCAATGGTACGAATGTGACAATCATCCTTGAACTTGGGATCAAACTCGATCACAAGGTAGTAGACTTCTTCTGGCTGCAGGCAAACTTCCTGTAGACAAAACATACAGAAAAAAATATGTTATTCTCTTCAACATTAAGCATTTAAAAAACAAATTCAAATTCAAAATTTGTGTGAATAATACAAGAAATTGTCCTCCTTGCAATCAAGACTGTTCAACCGTAAATCAATATCTGATAATTGTAGATTTTTAGAGCAACTATATAAATGGCATTTCAAAGTTCTAATGTTTGAAGTTTTATGCCATTGTCAAAGGTGGTTCAAAAGAACTTCAAAAGACAATAGCCGTGACCTCTCTGAAAGGTCCAAAGAACCAAATCCTGCACAAGGCGGGACCCGCACATGGTCCTCCACATCCAGAGGCAAGTGACTGAACCACTGCACTAGATTGCCCCGATTCGAATTTTTGTTATCTGTACGCAATAAATGCCTTGACGTCTGATGAGATAGACATAGTAGACACAAAGAAACAAAGACAAGTGCATATAACAAAGAGAACCAATGACAAGAAAATGATTTAAAAAATAGATTTTAATGAATAGAAGGTAAACAAGATCTTACTGTGATGTAAGATATCTATTTAGGTTATCAGTATTTAGTCCAGTGCCTTGGTAATCAAATATTTGATACCGTATAAGATAAGTATAAGAATAAAGCATTTCATTTAATAATAATAATAATAATAATAATAATAATAATAATAATATATAATAAGACAAAGAAGAAGAAGAAGAAGAAGAAGAAGAAGAAGAAGAAGAAGAAGAAGAAGAAGAAGAAGAAGAAGAAGAA